>JANTPZ010004018.1:0-41991 GCA_025593235.1 Vachellia pachyceras
CGCCCGGTTCACCGGAGCTTCGCTCCGACTACGTCCGGACCCGACCCGCGTCGCGCACCTGGCATGGTGGGTGAGTCTCCCAACGGTGGCTGCTGCATACACAAGGCTCGAACCCGAGACCTTGCTTAAGCTGGAACAAGCCGCTTACCACTTGATCCAACCAGCCGTTGGTCCGTTAAATGTTGTTAATAGTAATTGCAAAGGTGGAATCGCTAGAGTCAGTAAATGATTATAGGCCCATCAGTCTTTGTAACTTTTCATATAAAATTTTCTCCATAGTTATTGCGAATAGAATGAAGCCTCTGTGTTGTACCAAAAAAAAAAAGAAAAAGAATGAAGCCTCTGCTGGACAAGATTATATTAGAAAATCAGTGGGCTTTCATCCCTGGTAGGCTCATCTAAGATAATATAATCCCTATTCATGAGGCTTTTCACCATATGAAATTACAAAGGAAAGGCCCATGTGAAATGGCTTTCAAGATGGACATGAATAAGACATGTGATAGAATTGAATGAGACTTCCTTTGTGATGTTATGACAAAACTTGGTTTCTGTAGAGAATGGGTGGAAAGAAATTTTTTGTGTGCTTAAATTCTGTCTCTTTCTCAATCATGTTGTCTAGAAAATGAATCTCAACTATCCTTCCTCAACGTGGGTTACGACAGGGGGATCCTCTTTCCCCTTATTCATTCATAATAGTGTGTAATGTGCTTTCAAAGATGATTGAAAATGCTGAGAAACAGAAATTAATTAAGGGGATTAAAATAGTTCAAAGGTGCCCCAATTTAACTCAGTTTATTCGTGGGTGACTTAGTTCTATTCCTACATGCTAATGTTAATGCCTGTAGACACATGAGTCGGCTCCTAGACATATATTGTGAAGCTTCTGGACAAAAAATAAACAATAACAAATCATGTTTGTTCTTCTCAAGCAATACTCCTGACATAACCAGGGAAGAAATCAGCCATATTTTTTAGGTGCCAGCAGAGGGAATTCCAGGCAATTATCAGGGCTTACCAATCACATGGGGAAGATCAAAAGCTCAAGCACTGAACTTTGTAGCAGATAAAATTAAGAAAAGAACTCAGCAACAGAAGCTCCTATTAGATGCGGGACGTGAGGTACTAATTAAATATGTCGCCAATTCCATTCCTGTTTATCCAATGTCTTGCTTTCTTTTTCCAAAATATATGCTTAAGCAATTGGATCAGATTGTAACTAGTTTTTGGTGGAAACACATGCCTGAGAACAGTAAGATCCACTGGTTAGCTAAGGAAAAACTGAAACTGGATTAAATTGGAATGGGGCATGGGCTTTAAGAATTGAGACCTTTAATCTTGCTCTATTAGCAGAATTAGGTTAGAGAATTCTAACGGAACGCAATCAATTGCGAGTTAAAATTTTGAAGGCTAAATACTTCCCCAAGACTGGTTTTCTTGAGGCAAAGAAAGGAAGCATACCATCTTGGGTATGGGCAAGCATCATAGAAGGGCGAAAGGTGCTGGAAGGCAATATATTGGCTAGTATTGGCAATGGAAGGGCTACACGGGTATGTTCATATCCTTGGCTGGTGAAGATCCGAGGTAAAAAACTCTTTTCTCAATGCCCTGATGATTCTCTTAAATCCATAACAGTGGCGGATATAAAAAACCCAGTAGGATGGGATTTCACTCTAGTAGAAGAGTGGCTGGAAGGTTTTGAATTACATGCCATTATTAACACTACTGTTGCATTATCAAATAGAGGTGATAGATGGATTTGGACAGGGGGTAAGAAAGGGGGTATACGGTTAAGGAAGGTTACAAATTTGCAACAAATCTGAGTGCAGGTGATTCACTAAATGTCACAGCTACATCTACACATAATTCTCACATATTATGAAAAGAAATCTGGAACTTGAAGACACCACACAGAGTTAAGCTGTTTGTATGGAATGTTAACCAATGCCCTCCCTACTTTTGTCAATTTACAAAAAAGAAATGTGTGTTTCGGATGTATGTCTCATTTGCAAGTGAAAATATAAAATTCTCCAGCACCTTTTCTGTTTCTGCCCATGGGCTAAGCATGCATGGTTTTGTAGCATATTCTCTTTTACCTTTGACGGAGAATCTGATTTTGACTTGAAAAAATGGATAATTTGCTGTCTAACTGAATTGCAGATGTCACAATGGCAAAAAGCTTTAATTGTTATGATGTTGTGGCAAATTTTGAACGGCCGTAATAATTTTATCTATGGGAAATTGAACACTGATCCCTTTTTCACACTTACCCAGGCGAATCCTTTACTGATGGAATTCTGGGATCAAAGGGGCTGGTTGAGGGAACCACTCTTGCCTACACCAATTGATGGATGACCTCCGAAGCCTTCCAGACTGTGGAGGAAACCTGAAGGAAATGAGCTTAGATTTAATATGGATTGTGCTTATGATGAAAAAGAGGACAGGGCTGTTATTGTCTTTATAATTAGAGACGAAAATGGCTGGGTGTTGGATGGTGAATCAAAGCTGATACGGGTAATTTCTGCATTTGAAGGAGAATGTGAAGCTATGCTTCAGGCTGTCCTTTATGCACACGAGATTCAGCTTGAAGACACCATTTTTGATTCAGACAATGTTACTCTTCATTAAATGTGTTAACGAGTGTCTTCATTCCCTAGTTGGAGATGTGAAGTCATCCTAGAAAATATCATTGCTTCAAGGAATTGTAGTCAGAACCATTAATTTAGATGGATTCATGGTGAATTTAGTGACTGACTGGGTCATCAAAACTTCATTGCAAGAGGTGTCCCCAATAGATTGGGTAAACAATCCCCATTTGCAAACTACAAAAGGTGCTTTTGAAGGATTTAGATGGTGTTTTCTTAGATCCCGGCTGATTTGTTGTGGTTTTAGCATGTATCTTGTATTCTATTTTATTTGTTACTTGTGTATGAACAGTTTACTTAATGAAAGTTCCAGTTGACAAAAAAAAAGAGAGGACCAGGAAGATCCAGTGCAAGGGACCTTTAACTTCAGGGTTATTTTTATTTAATCAAATGTTTTAAATAAATTTCTTTTCCAAATGCCTAGTATCATACCGGCCAAACACAGTAGGCACATTGATGTCAACCTCATCAGCAGATCATAAGCCAGCGCGTTGAGTTTGGGATTCGTATCATACGATGCATTGATTTAAATAATTCTTTTATATCTTGTTGTGACGAAATATACGTATATATTGTGTTGTGTCAACGTCTCCGCTTCTTTTATTTTGAAGTCACATAAAAAGACTAAAGAAAGAAAACTAGAAGGAAAAAAGCTTATTTGACGATCACAATTATTAAGCCATGTACACAAAGAAACCAGAGTTCTAAAACTCTAAGCAAGCGTCCACACTGAAATTTCCATGCTGAGAAAGAAAACTGTAAAAAGCCTTAACCACATCATAGTTCCTGACTATTTGAATGGGAATTTGGTCTTGGAGGACGAACGAAAGACAGGAAGAAGGGCAGAGAAACTAGTGTTGTTGCTGTTTATTGGAAATGATTGTCGTCATATTCCCTCTTGGCTCTTCACTTGAATGATTATTATCCTTGTTCATTTGCAGAAGATCCGTGAAGAAGCATATCAACTTTCATATATTCCTTCATTTCCTACCTGATCTCTTTAAGCATTGCAGCTACATCTTTCATGGTCGGCCTGTCTTCTGGGCTAGGGTTCACACACAACAAGGCCACCCCTAAAGTCTGCAGTATTTCTTCTATTTCAGGTTCAGGCCTTGCAAATAGGCTTGGGTCCAGCACTTCACTTCCTCCTCTTTTCTGTCTCACCCAATCAACAATGTGGAGCCCGTCTGGTATTGTTGGGTCAATGGGCTGCTTCCCTGTCAGCACTTCTAAAACAACAATCCCATAACTATAGACGTCACTTTTCTCTGTTATCTTCATCATGTATTCGTATTCTGCAAATCACAACAAGCCCAAACGTGAGCGTAAAAGACTAAAAATATATATATAGATGATGAAATTTAGGACTATGGTATTGACCAGGAGCAATGTAGCCATAAGAACCGGCCAGTATGCTAGAGGATCTTGCAAAATCTCCATCATCAACAAGTTTAGCAAGCCCAAAATCAGCAATGTATGGCTCAAAATCAGGACCTATGAGAATATTGTTGGCCTTGACATCCCTATGAATAATGGGAGGAACACAGTCATGGTGAAGATAAGCCAAGCCTTGGGCTGCTCCCAGCAATATCCGATACCTGATGTCCCACTCCAAGCAGTTTCCACCACTTCATTCATTCAGCAAACTTCCTAGGCTCCCATTCGGCATGTAGTCATACATAAGCAGCCTCGTATTTCAATTCCATCAGCAACCGAGGAACCGCACGATGTTCTTGTGTCGAATGGAACCGAGGGTTTTAACCTCGGCTGAGAAGGAATCACAAACTCCTCCATGAACTGCTACCTTGTCATTTTGGAAATCATATCTAGCAGCCATTATTGTTGGCCATAACTTTTTCACAGCAATGGCATCACCATTTTCTAGTTCTGCACGATAAACAACCCCGGAACATCCCTTGCCTATCACATTAGATTCAACCAAACATTTTAGGACTTGATCCATAGAGAAGTTTAATTTCTGAAATGGTGTGAACTGCCAAGGCCATGAATCCCCTCCCATCTCAGAATCATTGTCATCCTGAGCCATTTTCCTTGCTCGAATCACTGTCAGAATCCCAAATAATGCCATTGCAATGGTGAAGGCACTCAGCAATCCTATGCCTAACTTGATTCTCTTAGCCCTTTTAGAATCATTATTGTTTTGCGTTTTTGTGAATACATAATTGCTGATGAAGCATGAATCTCGGCTACTTGGACACAAACCCTGATTTCCTTCTAAATCTGTTGGTGACAATTGGTGGAATAACTTGATGTCCGGCAGATAGCCAGTGAACATGTTGAAGGAGATGTTGAGAGAAACAAGATTTTCAAGTCCTGAAAGTGCCACCAAATCTCCTTCAAGCTTGTTGTGGGAAAGGTCTAGAGCAGAAAGCCTATTTAGAGAAGAAACCTGTGGTGGGATTACTCCAGATAATGCATTGTGACTCAAATTCAAAGCAATATCAAGTGCTTCTATATCAAATAGTTTTAATGGGATGCTTCCTGAGAGATTGTTGCTGCTGAGATCCAGTAGTTGAAGACTTGAATAGAGGCCTAGTGATGAGGGTATTGATCTGGAGAATGAGTTTCTGCTTAGGATAAACATGCTAAGTGAAGTGAGTTGGCCAATACTTGAAGGAATTTCACCAGAAAAGTCATTCAGAGAAACGTCTAATACCTCAAGCTTTGTGAGCGAAGATAAAGAACTAGGTAAAATACCAGACAGGGAGTTATTGCTCAGGTTCAACATTTGCAGCTCTTTGCAATCTCCTAGCTCAACTGGCACTAAACCAGTAAGATTATTCTCTGACAGATCAAGGAAGTTTAAGTTGCTGAGAAAACCAAGTTCCCTTGGAATCACTCCGCCAATTTGGTTGTTTAAAAGTCGGAGCCGAATGAGAGAACTACAATTACCAATTTCCTGGGGTATAGGCCCAGAAAGATGGTTAGAGATTAGCAGGAGCTTAGTCAAATTTTGTAGCTGAAATAAGCTCGGAGGTAAGCTATTAGTGAGTGCATTATATGACAAATCAAGAGCTTGCAGGCTAGCACAACCACCCAATTTAGAAGGAATGCTTCCATCAAGTTTATTTTGCCATGCAAAAAAGACAGTAAGCTTCTTCAACTTTCCAAGTTCAGCCGGAATTGGACCTGATATTTGATTAGTATCTACCTGAATCTGTATGAGATCCGATAGATTGGACAGAATAGGTGGGATTGAACCAGATAAGTTATTGTTACTTAACATAAGCTCTTCAAGATTCGAGAGGTTCCCAAACTTAATAGGAATGGTTCCGGAAAAAGAGTTTAAAGAAACATCAAGAATCTTCAAGTTTCTACAGTTACCAATTTCTTGAGGTATGCTTCCAGCAAACTTGTTCTGCCACAGCAACATTTTCTCAAGTTTATGAAGCTTACCCAGCTCTTCTGGCAATGAACCAAATAGCTCATTCTCATACAAAAACAAGTTCACAAGCTCAGAGCAATTTCTTATTTGAGGAGGAATCTCATCGGACAACATAGTATTATAAATAGAAATTGTTTGAAGCAACCTTAACTTACCTAAAGAAGCAGGTAATGAACCGGAGATTTTAGTGTCGGCCAGACCTAATATAGTCAAATTCCTGCTATCCCCAAGAGCATCAGGAATCTTCCCCACAATGCCATTGTTTCCTCTAGCTCTTATAACCTCCAGATTTGAAAGTCTTCCTAACTCAACAGGAAGAACTCCACTAAGATTGTTATCGAAAATATCAAGGTTCTTCAAACTAACACAATTACCAAGTTCTTTGGGGATTTCCCCAGAAAGCTGGTTAGAGTTCAAGCTCAAATTTTGGAGGTTTTTTAGCTTGCCGATGCTAGAAGGAATCATACCAGCAAGACTATTTGAGCTAAGATCAATGGTTATAAGCTCAGGGCAATCTCCAAGATCATGGGAGATCAACCCAGATAGATTAGCCCGGAAATGACAAGTTTATGAAGGAAGGGAAAAGCAGAAATGCGGGGAGGAAAAGGAAGCGCTAACTCAGTTGCTTGGATGTTTATCTCTGTGATGAAGTTTTGTGAAGAGCACTTGATGGAAGACCAATTACAGGGGTTGGGGCTTGAAGGGTTCCAATCGGAGAAAGACGTAGAAGGAACAGAGGAGGAGGAGGAGAAGGGGGAGGAGGTGTGGAGCCATGAAAGTAGAACTTGAGCCTCATTGTTTGAGGACGACGAAAGATGAGGAAGAAGCAGGAAGAGAAGGTTGAAGAAGGGAAGATGAAGAAGCGAGAAAGATTGCCGCCTTGGCATCTGGTTGTGATTGTTGTGGTTGCCCAAGAACTGCCTTGGACATGGCATTGCCTCAAAAACTCCAAGCCCCAAGCACTACGCTTGGCCTTGCATTGCCACCCCCTCTCACACACACAAAGTCTGAAGGAGCTAGTGTTTATTACTATTATACTTGCTTTGAGGAAAAGTAACCAAGTGAGAGCAAGAGGACAAGAGGCTTTTAATATGATAACCCTCGAAGAAAGCAAAGAGTAGGAGACGAGATTGTTAAAATGTCTTAAGAATAAACTATGCAGGGAGTCTGAGACCACCACCTCCTCCTCAGCCTCGGGGTTCTGTTTTCTGATATATATATATATAAATATATATATATGCGAGGATTGAAAACTGAAGCCAAGTAGTGGAGTATGAAAGGCTTGATTTAAAGGAATGGGTAGATGTCACATGTGGCGTTGCATTGTTTTCCTCAACCTAGTGAGTAGGGCAACATGGGGTGTGTTGTATTTATGAGTTTAGTGTCGTGGATAAGCGAGCTGCACCTTTATTTTGTAGGAGGGCAGCTGTCGCTGCATTTCTTTTCTGCCATTTTCAAAGTTGCATTCAAAGCAGATTCCCTCCGGCCCCTTTTCAACATCATTACTGTTAATCAGCGTCTGGCATCCCAGTTGCATGCAACTCGTTAATTCATTAGTGTGCATGTATGAGTGAGTGTGTGTGTGTGTTAATGGAATCAAGAGTTAAACATTAAGATGCGCACATGCTTGTAGCTCTTAATTGCTTCCTTGGTATTTGTAATGGAATCCACGTTTAACCACTCTTTGAGAAGTGAATGTGTATGATACTACAAACAAGGGGCAATGGCCAAGATTATTAATAAAGCAGGGAGGGGGAGGGCCAAGCAGTGGTGGTGGAGGTGATGAGACAGACACAGTTTACAAAAAGAGAATCATATGCTCACACACACACACTTGGTGATTTTCTCTTAGACCAAGGCTCATTCATTATTGTAGCTAATGCTTCCCTTGTGCCTCTTAATTATCTCCCTCTCTGACATCGACTATAGTTTCTCCCTCTCCGACATTGACTTGCGTAAAAATCTTCTGAGTGGAGCTTTGCCTCCATCCATATGGAATATGTGCAATAGGCTTGTTTCTCTCAGACTCCACGGAAATATGCTATCTGGGTCTATTCCAAAACTAGCACTGCCAAGCTGTTCTTGCGACAATCTGCGGGTTCTTGATTTTGGCAGGAACAACTTCTCTGGGAATTTCCCGAACTTCATTACTCGTTTAGGTGGGCTGAAACAGCTCGACTTGGGTAATAATATGTTTGTGGGTTCAATTCCTCAGAGCTTAGACGGGCTAAGGCTTGAGAAATTGAACCTTTCCCACAACAATTTCAGTGGGATTTTGCCTACTTTTTCGGACACCAAGTTTGGATTGGAGGTTTTTGAAGGGAATAACCTAGAATTATGTGGGCCACCTTTGAGAAGCTGTGGTGCAACTTCCAAGTCTAGACTAAGTGCTGGTGCCATCGCCTGTGTAGTTATCAGTCTGATGGCAGCAAGTGTGGTTTTTGCTTCCTTGCTTATTGGGTATGTTCAGAAAAAGAGGAGGAAGGGCAGTGGAGAGAGTGACGATGAATTGGATGAAGAAGACAACGAGGAGCATGGTGTAATGGCAGCGGTGGTGGTGAGGGCAAGCTTATGTTATTTCAAGGTAGCGAAAATTTAACGTTAGACGATGTGTTGAATGCGAATGGGCAAGTTATGGAGAAGACATGTTATGGGACCGTGTATAAGGCAAAGCTTGGTGATGGAGGCACCATTGCATTGAGGTTGCTGAGAGAAGGTTTCTGCAGGGACAGGGCTTCAAGCTTGCCTGTTATAAAGCAACTAGGAAAAATTCGCCATGAGAATTTGATTCCTTTAAGAGCTTTCTATCAAGGAAAGAGGCGAGAAGCTCCTTATTTTTTATTATCTACCTCTTAGAACCCTGCATGATCTTCTACATGGTAAACGTATAATACTTTCCTTTGTGTGTGTTTTTAATATAACATCTTGCTTAGCCTTTTCACATTCGTCAAAAACTCTTGTGGTGAACTAGTTGTCTTAAGTGTCTCACTGCTTGTTAGAATTTTAATTCTGTATTCTCTGAACGTATATAAGGCTACATTCTTTTCTTGAATCCCAAGAATAGTTGTTCAACTTGGGCACTAGGAAGATAACTTTGATTGTAAATTGTTCACGAACAAGGTCATATGCTAACTTTAATCGTATGTTTTTAACGTATCATAGCTTTATGTATAAGATCTCTTCTAGAGACATGAGACTAGGACAATATACTGATGGATATTATTATGGAACAATAATAATAGCCAACTTCACGAGGTTCCAATGACACCAAGATTCAACAATGAATCTTGAACTAAGTTTGGTTGCATCAGTGAAGTTGCCCCGTTTGGTACGATGGAATTGATTTTGATGGAAATGGAAATGGAGATGGAGATAAAAGTGGAAATAGATATGGAAATGGGCTTTAAAATTACGTTTGGCATACCATGAAAATGAATATGGAATCCATGTCATTTTTTTTTATAAATGTTGATTTTTTTAAATATAGCAAAAAAAATAAAAAACTATTTTACATAAGGAGGATATTTTGATCCAAAAAATTTAGACTCAATGGAACCCAAATGAATTCCATGGGCTTGGGTATGGAATTAAATTCCATAGGTTTTGGTGGAATTGAATTCCACATGGAATTATAATTCCATCATACCAAACATGACTACATCATAGAATTGAATTCCAATTCCAATTTTATCCTCCCATTTCCATCATACCAAACGGACCATTGGTAATGAAAAGCTTCATGATCTTGGACCATTACTTTCTGCCTCAACTTGAACTTAAGCAAATGATGAAAAGTGGAAATTTCCATATTGTTCCTTTAGTTTCATACATGAAATCTAATAATGTTTACTTCTGTTGGATGCCTTTTTCAAATAGTTGAATGGCTATGCCCATTCCAAAGGCAAATGACTCTGCATTTCAATCTCGATGTTTGTTCTATGGAAGAAGAATGAAACAAAAACAATCACATTTGAGACACCAAGGACTTGCAAAATACGATAGGAACGGGAAAAAAACACTTGGCCTAATGCAGCCTAAAGTTTTGAAGCATGGTCTTAAAATATTGGCAAGTGTTTCAAAATTTTGAAAAATTTATTACTGCATAAAAAATAATTGATGCCTTGTTGTCATTTGTAATCATGAGAGTGACTGTCTGTATGAGGCCTATTGGCAGTCTGTTGTAGCCCAGAGGTATTAAGACAGATTTACACACATATATGAGTAAAAGCTAAGGCTTGATCACCTTGATAGATAAAATATTACACTTGTAAACTGACACAGAAGGAACAATTACAGACTCCAACAAATGTAATGGACAAAGCTACAGACACACACAGCTCACTCTCACAGTCAAAACATAGACAACTCTTTAACACTCTGCCAATCTTTCGAGAGGAATGACACTCTCCACCCAAAGGGCCCAGACTTAATCCTTAATTCATCCTTCCCTCTTGCTCTGCTGAAAGGTAGATTTATAGAACCCAAAAAGTACCTTTCACAGTCTCCAACCTATAGACTTTGACCACTATAGCCACCATATTTTATGTTTCTTTCTCTAAAATAACAAGTCAAGGTGCATACCACAAAAGCATGTTTCCCCTATTCCATGTTTCTCCTAAGTTACCAAAGGTAGTCCTAACATTACCCTCCCCTTGAAATTCACCTTGTCCTCAAGGTGAGGGGTAGAATTCAGAATGGGACTTTTTTTTTTTGGTTTCAATGCCCCCTCATAAACAATCCACTGCCACTTCTGTTTTCTTTCTTTGTTTTTTTCCCTGATTGGGATTTGATGCCCATATAGCGATGAAGTTTCTCTGCATATGTATGATGATTGCAGCAAGAAAAGGTGAAATTATGGCTGAACTCGTTAAGCTGCTTGAAGTGGAAGAGTTAGGTTGCTGTGTGGTGGGTTGAAAGATTAGGTTTACTTTAAAGCCCAAGCCCATTAGCTTCTTCATAAATGTATCACTATGCAGCTGGGCCATCCAACTTTTATCAAGTAAGAGGCTATTGGGCCCAAGTAGGTCATTTAGTTTTGGGCCTCTGCACCAAATAGTTAACCTAACCCATTCCAGCCTCCACCTGCTCCATTCTTCCTTGATGTCACTGTTGCTAGCTTTTGCCCAGTCTTTCCCATGCCTACGATTTCTCCAGTGCTGTCCCCAAGTCCCCTCAACATCACATCCTCTCTTCATCTCTTTTCTCGTCTCTTCTGCTTGCTCATTTTTCATCTTTGCCTTTAGGTGATCACCCAAAACTTCTTCAAGCTTCCTTTTTCGTGAAAAAGGTGATAGCTTTAATTGTTGTGCAGCAGTAGGTGCCTTCACTCGTTCTTCTTGTTCTGGTTTCTTTTCCTCTCCGTTTTCATCATCTTTCTCTTGCTTGTTCGCCTCAGTATCTGTATGTGCTTTGTCTGGCAGCTTCTCTCCTTTCTCTTTTTCCATCTCCACTTTTTTCCCCATTTTCGGCCTTCTACCCTATTTGATTTGTTCAACCTGGTTCATGACCTAACGCTGCTTTTCTTCTTTTCCGTCACCGTCAGCTACTCCTGCCCACATTTTGCTCTGCTCTTTGCATTCTCTATGCTTCACTCGAGCCTCCTCATCATTCCAGCTTCTATTCTCCCTAATTCGTACTTCTTTTGCAGCAACGTTCATCAGCAAAACTTCTCTAGGACTGTCTAATGCTGTTTTGGTAGCTTCTACAACTTGGAGAGCTTCCATTTTCTTCTTTTGTCTTTGTTTGTTACCAAAAATTTGTTCAAACTTCTCTTCTTGCGAAAAAGGCAATAGCTTTAAATCTTGTTCAGTGGTAGGCTCTTTCACTTTCTCTTCTTGCTCATCTTATGGCTTCTCAACATCTTTCTCCTCATCTTCCTTTTGCATTCTCACCTCTGACTTTGCCCGCATCTCTTCTTTCTTTTTTCTTAACTCTTCCTTCATTTTTCTTTCTTCTCTCCAATCTTCTAGCACTTTCAACATGTTATCTAGATGCCATATACACTTGTCCAGTAGCTCCTTCATATGATTATATTCTTCTTGAGAGATTCTCATTTTAGCCCCCAAGATCGAACCGCTCTGATACCAAATGTTGTAGCTCAGAGGTATTAAGACATATTTACACACATATATGAGTAAAAGCTAAGGCTTGATCACCTTGATAGATAAAATATTACACTTGTAAACTGACACAGGAGGAACAATTACAGACTCCAACAAATGTAATGGACAAAGCTACAGACACACACAGCTCAATCTCACAGTCAAAACATAGACAACTCTTTAACACTCTGCCAATCTTTCAAGAGGAATGGCACTCTCCACCCAAAGGGCCCAGACTTAATCCTTAATTCATCCTTCCCTCTTGCTCTGCTGAAAGGTAGATTTATAGAACCCAAAAAGTACCTTTCACAGTCTCCAACCTATAGACTTTGACCACTATAGCCACCCTATTTTATGTTTCTTTCTCTAAAATAACAAGTCAAGGTGCATACCACAAAAGCATGTTTCCCCTATTCCATGTTTCTCCTAAGTTACCAAAGGTGGTCCTAACACAGTCTCTGTTATTTCTCAAGTGGACGGTAGTAGCAAGAACTAATCTCTAAAGAATATCTTTTCATTCATATTTTATTTGTTTAGGATTTTGATATCAAGGGAATCTGATTTGAAGGCTTTATATAGCTTGCAATTGATCCTTCTGTTGTAATTATGGTTTTTGACATAAACCAAAGCAGGAAAACCAGTGCTGAGCTGGGCTAGGAGACACAAGATTGCACTGGGTGTAGCTAGAGGGCTTGTACATCTTCACACGGGACTTGAGTCTCCAATTACTCACGGAAGTGTCAGATCAAAGAACATTGTTGTGGACGATTTCTTTGTTGCCAGGCTCACTGAGATTGGGCTTGATAAGCTATTGGTTCCAGCAGTAGCAGATGAAATGGTGGCACTTTCTAAGTCAGAGGGCTATAAGGCACCGGAGGTTCAAAGGATGAATAAATGCAATTCAAGAACTGATGTCTATGCATTTGGAATATTGCTGTTGGAGATTTTGATAGGAGAGAAACTACGAAAAAAGTGGGAGAGGGAGTGAGTATGTAGATTTGCCTTCTATGGTGAAAGTGGCGGTTTTGGAGGAGACAACAATGGATGTGTTTGATGTGGAGATTTTGAAAGGCATAAGAAGTCGCATGGAAGAAGGGTTGATTCAGGCTTTGAAGCTGGCAATGGGCTGTTGTGCCCCTGTGGCTTCAGTTAGACCCAGCATGGATGAAGTTGTGAGGCAATTGGAGGAGAACATACCAAGAAACAGGTCTGCTTTATACAGCTCCACAGAAACTAGAAGTGGAAGTGGTATCCCATTTTGAGTTTTTGCATATCAGTGTCGTGTTCAACGAATCGAGTCTTGTCCATAATTAATGTGTTATCATAGCAGTACCTCTTTGGCTCTTTCTGGTGGATGATATTGTAAAATTAATATAGAGAATGCATTTTAGAAAGGGGAAATCTGTTGTTGTGTAGTTAATGGGTGCACTGTGTATTACACATGCAGAGCTATAAGGATGAATCATACTGAAGTTGTGTCCGCGTCTTATAAAAGTGTAATTAATATGAAACTTGGTGATGAATTAGTTGAAATTTGATGAAATGATCATGTGGCAGAAAAAAGTGTCATGGATTCACTGACTTTGATCTGATCATTTTCTGGAGTTGGTACTCTTGTGGAGATTGCACTAAAACCTTTTGCTTGATCAGCATGTTTGAAGTTCGGTCCAAAAAAAAAGGAGATAAGGATGTTTGAAGCATTTGAATGTTAAGAGTTTTGCGCTTATTGTCCGATCAAGACGATATCAATGAATCCAAACATGTCATATTACAGATGGCTATTGATTAGTTCATAAGCTTAAAGATGATGCTAATTACTGTATAAACAACATAGTGCAAGCGAATTTTGATTCAAACAGATACACAAGAAGCCACTTCAATTTATAATAAGATAGACAGTATAGTACATTTCTTGCCTTCAATTTCATCATTCAATAGGGACAGACCCAGTATTCTCTAAAATGAAGGGCTAACAGACATTTTCCAGGGAGCAAGCAGACAAAGATCAAACTATATATAATTGAGGAGACGAAGATAGACTAGGGGCAGAGGTGAGAGTAGATTTCTTGGTTCCTTCTAAAATTAAGGAAGCAACCCTTCACTTAAGTGAAGCAACTGAATGAATGATGGCCTCTGCTAAGCATCAAATTGATGACGATTGACTCGCCATTTACAATATTTAAATGGGAACAGATGTGACCAAAATGGTTGCAAACTCACTCAAACACCTAGGAAATTCAATATAACTCAGGAAAAAATTGAGAACTTAACTTTCTTCATTCCTTTCCTTTGTCCTTTCTTCTTTCATTCATTATACTATCTTTGTTTAACTGACGTGTTTTGGGTATTAACACATAGAACCCCTCTGGCAGCTAAGAACACCAGCACCAGAGGTGAGGGTACCGACCAGAGAAGACGATTTGGCTGATAAACTTGAAGCTCTGGCATAGCTAGCCCCAGAGCCAGCACCTGACGAAGTGAAGAAGGCACCATTCAGCAAAAGGTCTCCCTCTGACCTCCAATTCCAACTTTTCCATACTCCTTGATCTGTGTCAACTCTCTTTGTCACCTGTCAACATCATTTTCCCCCACTTTTAAGGTTTCATAGAGAGAGAGAGAGAGAGAGAGTCAATTTTAGAGTCGACCAATTTATACTCGTAATTTACCTCCTTGGCAAAAGCATTCTCAGGGGCAAGGTATCGATTCCCCTGGCTATTAATGGTGGGATTTGCGCTGCCACCAATTGCATACATTTCCCAGTGAGTGTAGTCATTGTTTACGACATGGAAATAACCGTGTCTGCACCTGCATTAATTTTCATAACCCCAATTCCTCCACTGTTAGTTCAAGTTCACGGCTTAAAACCATCAACACACACTCACACACGATTTACCTTGGCATTCTCTGGATAAGGCCCTCCCCGAAATGGTTGTAGGCAATGGTCACTTGCATCTGCTTATCTCTCACGTAAGAATCACTGTGGCCCAAAAGCATGACCTCATTGTGGCGAGTGAAGTAATTGTTGGAGATGGTAATGGCTGTTGAACCCATGACAGCATCTACTAGACCATCTGCACAATTAGAGAGTGAGTTGTGGTCGATCCAGACGTGGCTCGAGCCAAATATGGAGACTCCGTCTCCGTCGGCCATGGTCCTCCATCCGTAGTGCGAGGGCGAGCTGCGAACCAAGGCGTTGCCGGTTGGCTTGCAGTCATGGATATGGAGGCCGTGGATGATGACGTTGGTGACGAATTGGATGGTGATGCATGCCCCGTAAGCAATGTGGACGTTGACGCCGCGGCCATCGATGGTCTTAAAGCTGTTCATGATCAGCTCTTGCTTCAGAGTGATCACCATGTCCCTCTTGAACACGATCCATAAGGGGGCATCTTGGATGACGGCGTGACGGAGGGTACCTGGTTTTGGGTTCACGGCGTCGTCGTCGCTCGAGTCCGTCACCACGTAGTACCTCCCGTCTCGGCCTCCGATGGCGTTGCGTCCAAACCCAATGCCGCAATTGGCCAGCTGTTTCCGGTGGCGATGCCAGTTCTGGTCACACCGCCAGCAGTCGTCAATGGGATTTCCCGTGACGCAAGTGAAGAAGCCTAAATTCCTTCTCTCCGTGTGATTGCGTATGCTACTGTCAGATTTCATAACTAAGCATTAGCCAAAGCGTAAATCAAATATATATATATATATATATATATGGCTGTGAAGTGGACACAGTATCATATCATATACTGCATATTAATTAGCATGATCATTTGAATTACGTACGGCCCTTCGAATATGATATATAAAAGTGACTTGAATTATTAACAGTCCCGTGCTCATACGATATATAGTTGCAGGCGGAAAACATGTGGAAGTGGATCGGAACTATATATATATATATATATATATATTCCTGATTTTAATGTAATGTCTTCAACGGATCAAAGAGAACTGGTGATATTTCTTTCTCAGTTCTTCTACTGGAGATGGCAAGATCGATGAGTTATATGAATAAGCCTCGTACTTGGGAATTTGGTTTGAGATATCTTCGGTCACAATTAATGTGAGGATAAAATATGGAAAATGAATGAATGTAAAAAGGAAATAGATTCGATGATTCTCAGGAAGCTACGTTATTCTTCAAAGACATGTTGGTACGTTTTTTTTTTAATTAATGTGAGGGTATCTCTGAATAACTATCTGCCAGACAGCAAAAAATGTATCTGCAGACTGGAGATCATGATATGTTAAAGGAAAACCGCTCGCCTACCCGATGCATGGTTGAAACCAAAGATGTGGGCAGGTGCGTAATAAATATCCCATGCCTCTAAATTAGGAGAAGGAAGGGACCTTATTAGTAATTAGGCAAAAGTTATTCATGATTAATAATATTTATATAGGTATAGCTATAGCAGCTAGCTGGTGTGTGTGTGTGTAATACTAACGAGGAGTACGTACTTGGATGAATGGAGTAGGAAGAGATTTATTAAAAGCGGGAGGGGCGGATCAGGCGACAGAAGCATGTGGGTTAAGCTGGCAAATAGAAATGAAAGGCTATAACTTTTTAAAGAGCTCTAATCTGCAAAGAACATGAGGATCGATTCCTCTAAGTCTTGAGAGGGAGCTTGAGAACGTGACCTATTAATTATATGATAAACCAGGGATGATTATTTTCCTTGGTGCAATATATTATCATTTTGAAAAGGAGCTGCTGCTGCTCCTCCAAGCCAATTTTCCCAGTTATAATTAGTGTGGGGTTCACACCTTGTGGCTTGAATCTTTGGGAAATCCCAACAATGAAAATTCTATTGAAATACTCTGTAGCTTCTTGGCAAAGCAATGGGAGAGGAAAAAATGGCAGCTTTCATTTAAACTTGCATTGACCACCTAACTGACTCGGTTTTAATGGCGACAAAAGGGAGAAAGGGGCATGTTTGATATTAGGATTAAGTTTTTAGTCCACCTGATCAGTTGCTAAACATCGATTATTAAAGGCAAGTGGGTTTTGAATGGTGATAATGTATTGGCCAATAGAAAGGCCATGTGACCTGCCTACTCCAAGCCCAAGACAAAATTAAACTAATGCACCGCTCACATGCCACGAGAGATTAAATATGAGAGAGAGAGAGAGGGAGAGAGATTACATACACATCAACCATAGAGGCTATCTCCTCAGGATTTTTTACTGCGTGCCCACTCGAAGAACCATTGAACCTGAAAAAAAGGCAGCGCAAGAATGAAGTATGAGAGTGCTCATGAAAAGCAAATTAAGGTTAAGCACTGCTAACATGGCTGAGATAAGCTTGAAAGTTATGTGAATTTTTGGCTCTCCACTCCTGGAGCTTAGAAGTAAAAACAGAGTGTGGTGGTAATGAATTGGTAATCTCTGCTGGTGATGATGCCACTTCACTCTCGCAACAAGCTGAAGAGTGGTGAGAAGTATAGAGTAACGTGAGAGAAGAGATGTTAAGGAGACTCAGATTTTGCAGATCGGATCTGAAGTTGTGAGTGAATTGCATGCGAGTGGAAAGGTGAATTGCATGGGAGTGGAAAGGCATGGAAATGGCAAGACATAAACAAAGGCTTGTGTGGTCGGCCAAATTTGCGAGCCTTTGAAAACATAACGCTGGCCTGAAGAAGAAATATAAAAATAAACATATACACACAGAGTACCTTGGGAGATGATGGAAGGCGTTGGCGAAGGCGGGAGGGAAAAGCAGGGGCAGGAGCAGAGAGGTGAGGGCCAAGAATTTAAGAGGAACAGAAACAGAGATCCGCATTGTTGCATAAACAGAGGAGCGTGCAGTTGGAGGTCGTGTGGGAGAGGCAGAGAATGAAGAAGACAGAGAGCATTGGGAAGGGGCTTCCCTTTTATAGCCACCACTCGCCCCCTCTTATCATGCCACGTGGATTCCCCGTCCTAACTTATATGACCGTACCACTCTTATTCCCTCCCCTCCATTTTCCCTTCCCTACTCCCCCCAGGCTCCCACAATCATGCTCCACATACATTACTGCAAGTGCTTGTCTGCAAGAAGCCTTTTATTTGATAAGCTTCTCATTTAAATATTATAGTAGGGATAAAATTGAAATTTTGTTAAATTTTAAGATAGAATTAATAAGGTTTAATATTTTTTTGCACCTAAACGAAACACGCTAAAAGTAGTAATAGAGTATTATTTTCCTCTTATTTACATTTTCTGGATTAAGGACCAAAATTTGGATGCAAATTTCCTATTAAATGTAAAGTTTGGAAATGCGCGCGCGCACACACACACACACATAAAATTAAGTGCTAGGAGACCGGTCCAATTATAGTTAGTTATTATAACAAAGCAAAGAATTGCTCTGTATGAGTTTTCAAATTTTAAACATGATTCTTATCTTTTTATTTCATTTCTCTTCTAATGCATTATCTACCTACGTACTCATTAGCGACTATAGAGAAAATTTAGGATTTGAAGTAAATATTTAGTTAATTTAAACATGCACACCATAATTGAACTACCGATCCGTACTATATATAAATATAAACATGTCAGAATGGCATAGTGCTATAGAATAAAACTTTGACGATCGCGACATATATATGAAAGCTTTATGCAATCTTCATTCTAATTAACCTGCTATAAGGACATTTTTTTGCTAAGACAGATTAATTTCAGGGGACTAAAATCCTTTTTCAATGATCAAAACCTTTATTGTAACAGAAGCTGCTAAAAAAGGAGATAGAATGCTCCTCACCATTCACACAAAATTAAAGCACAAGTGACAGCTAGCTAAACGTGTGATTAATTCTTAATTGAAAACTGATAAATTCATTAAACCAAGAAATTAAATGTTTCAGTTTCATTCTTGTAATTAAGTTGTATGAATAATGCAACGAGCCAACTTGGTTCATTAACAGAGAAACTGCATTTAGATTTCGTTTGTCGATAAATATTAATTAGCTAGGTATATACACACTCTTGTTATATTATGATGGATCTCATGAATTGAGTCAGTGATCTTTTTGTCTCGTGTTGTGCAGTAACTATGGGATGGATTGGGGATTATGTTTGTGGGAGTGGCTGCACTTTTTGTAAAGAAGGAAAAAAAGATGAAGAAGAAGAAGAATGCTGAGGACGGATTTTAAAGAGAGGGCTTTGGATACGTACACGAAAGGCATCAGAATGAAAAAGAGTGGTGATGAGCACTCTTATGTACCAAATGTTTAAAACAAGGCCAATATAATTTATCGGCCGCTGATCGTAATGATATATGAATTCATTTGTTACCATATATTCACGAACTGGGCTTGTGTTTGAATGAAGATGCAAATGTGAATGAATGAAATTAAAATGAAGAGATGCAGATATATCAGTGTACGTGGGCACTTTTGGTTGCTTTTAAATTTTGGCCATCAATGATGAGACGAAGAAATTAAAGCGAAGGGGGTAGTGCCTGCATATGTAAAAGAAAAGGGTTAATCACTTTAGTGCTGCTCACAGAATTATAAGAACGGCCAACTTATAAAGTAACTAATATATTAAAGTAATGACACGAGCAACATGCATAGTTTGGAATGAACGTGTAACACCAACTTGCTTCTTGTTCTCTTCAACTTCATTTTTAGCTTTCCTTTCCTGCATCCATCTCTGTTACGATACATTTTTCTTTTCTCCGCTTATGCCTTGGTTCTTTCTAAAATTAATATGTTTATTTTTAATTTTAAAAAGCTAACCATATTATCTTCTCATTTATTTTATTTCGTTAATTATCAAATTAAATTTGTTAGAGATCATATCTATGAACATCAGTTTTACAATAAATTCATAAATTAAGCGACGTTAATCAATGCGATTTTTTTCTTTAAAAAAGAGAGAGGGTTGCCCCTTGCCAAGAATGTTGAGGTTTGAGAAAAATAACTACAAATAGAATGGTACTTTAGAAAATTTAATTAATTAACAATTAATTATTAGTATATATGTCGGGTTTATACTCGAATACATGTAAGCAATGCAGGCTTTCATGCACGTCTTAAGATTTGACACCAACGGGCTTAGGTTTGACCCAGGGAATGGTGATGCAATTACTAATTTCAACTACCACATCACATTGACTTGCATCTCTTATTATTGCATACCCACATGCATTGTTCTTGTCTTCTTCATCCTCAATATTCCTTAAATAATTAGTCCTTCCTTATATATATATAGTACAGATCTTCTCAAGTCCTTAAAGTAAGAGTTATTAGATGACTAGAAGAGTGATATTGAATGCCTAGAAGACTTGAAGGTATTTGTGGCCTGGCTGATGGCAACTATATATATATATATGGGATGTTCAATCCACTTATACTCCTGCTGCTGCAAGAGCACTCTATGAGCTAGAATTGTTGTGGGAGGCTGTTAGGTGAGGAAGAACATGGATGGATGATCAAAGTGATAATAGCAGGGCTACAGATGAGGCCTCTTCTGAGAAAGGGTTATGACTGGTTTGAGGTTATCTATATATGTATGTGCCTTTTCGATCTCCTACTGATGGGAGAGTGAGGCTGGTTCCTTTGTTGTTCGGGATCCTATTGATTGGGTACTAGTGCTCGATGATCTATCGACTTTGCGTTGGATAGACATTTAATTTGCTTGTTCACTGTATGCATGTCAACGTTGTTTATTAATTATCAGGTTAGAGATGTGGTGCTCTCCGAGTTAACTCTCATATATCTCAAAGAAATTTTATCAGGAATCATTCTTTTAAATGGTCGATTCACATGGAAGCTTTAGTGAATGGGTCTTATTATTCAATTTGGGAGTTGTGACCCTTGTTACAAGAGCAGAATTGAAGTTGTTGTTGAATGCTATGAAATCTAACCAATAAATGAAGAGTTACAATTAATATTCACGTATACATATATTGAATGGTGCGTCCCAAAGTTTTGCGCTTAATTACGGAGCAAGGGCATGGTTTATGTGAGTTGTGACCACATAAGATCTCATCGTTTTAATCCCCCCCCCCTTCCCGGGGTGGTCTAGCTAGTAAATTAAGCTTACCCATATATATGAAGTCAAATTATACATACATGCCATATATATATCGACACCGACACTCTGTCACTATTATTAATAAACTTCTAACGCCTTCAAAGTTTTCGTTGTTATTATGTGATCAGCTATCATTCCACTCAATCAATAAGATAATCCTCTAACAAAATGATTCCATTATTTATATCTTCAGTGAGTAATTTAAACCCAAGGGACACTTATACTCAACTGCCTTCAGGCCATGATTTATGCTAGTTTTGTGGCACTATTATAGGCATTTTTCCCTATTTAATTAATTAATCTAGCTATTTATTACATGTCTTTGCTGTTCCATTCAGAATTAGTTTTTTTTTTTTCTTGATTGGCCAGTATAGCCTTTAATTGCCGGCGTAGCCATGCTTGCATCTGCAACAAATTAAACCGAGAGACCCTCTTTATTATTGCAGCTTGATCTGGAGATGATAGAATTCTCTTATGCCACAAACGTACAGACATGTTGTAAGGTACCCCACATGGGAGCTACTAATTAATTATTCTTTTATAATTAATTTGTAATCAGACAAATAAACAATGGCTTGATTCTCATACTTGATTACTTGTATAACCCCTTGCCTTCCCATGATTCAAGCTTCATCATATCCTGCCTTTGAAATCCTAATTAATCAACTATATATTTAATTATAAATAAGCTCCGCTTACCTAATTAATAAGTAACCATGACACACCAACCTGGATAATTTTAAAGGAATTTTTATGCAGGCAGTTGAAATCAAAATTATAAGTATATAACACATTGTTAAATGTACAATTTCACGTTCAAATATCCTTCGCTAATTCATTGGTCGGGTCGGGTATAATAAAATCTAATCTTATTTCGACTCATATGGCTTAGACTTTCATCAATGAACCAAACCTAAACAAAGTCCGTGGAAAAAGTTCCGCAAAAGAATTTATTTTACTCAAGTCAGCACAGGTTGCAACCAAAAAAAAAAAAATTCAGTAGAGAATTAGAGATTGATGGAAAATATATATTGAAATAATATCAAAGGATGATGTATTCAAACAATGGTTATAATGCCTTAGGAATTAATTAAATTGGTGATGTTTACTGATGGCTTCATCCTTAATTAACATAAATAATCTGCGTGCGTGTTAACTTTAGAGTTGAAGCAAATGTTTCAGATCACTCATAGACACCGTTACGTTGCTTGTTTCAGGAACCTATGGTTGTTATACATAGCTAAAAGCTCCTTTCGCACGCCAAATTTGGATTAATTGGGAAGAAACCAAACATCAATTAATTAAATTCCTAACTAACAAAGCTGCAAAATTAGATGTCATAGTACATGCTTGCAAATCAATAAAACATTTTACTTTTATTGCAAATAAACAGCTCTATATAGTTTAACTTGATACACCCTTCTAATCTTATTTATATAGTGCAGTCTAGAGAGAGAGAACCTTCTAATCTTATTTATATAGTGCAGTCTAGAGAGAGAGAGTGAATTTTTTTGGTTCTATTTATAATTTATATTATTAAATTTTTCATAATTTTATGCTTTATTTATTAATGTATTGACTTTATTCTTATGGTATATAATATAAATTAAATAATGACTAAGCTGAAATGTTTTTTAGTTTTAAAACTTAATTACTAAAGTTTAATTTTTTAGTTTAAATAGAATTGTAACACTACAATTTTATTAGTCCGAATTAAAGTGTGTATGCACCCACGAGATCGATAGACAATATTATTAGCTAGGCAGTGACATGTGAACAAGCTATCTCCCGGTGGTTAGAGCCTTAATGGTTTCACATGCCAATAAATGACAATATTAATTAGCTAATTAAACTCGTGAGTCTAGAGCCTAAACAATTTTGACCTAGCTAATTAAGAATAAATACAAAGTAAATACTGTGAAGTGTGAACCGGCTTCATATTATAAACAATACAATTAAGTTTAATTTCATGCTCCATTTTAAGTTAGTGCACTTATTTATCTTTAATGATATCATACGAGTAATTAGCTCTTTCTCGAAAGCAACATGCTCAATTATGTGTGTTATGTTGTTGCCATGTTTGATACACATGTCATATGATATATATAGCTAGGTTTATAAAAATGTTAAAAAGATAATTAAATAAATGCAGTTAATCCGTGGTGATGATGATTAATTGATGAACACACTTGAGTGTTTGCCTCCGGAAAATTTGGTCATACCAATAATAAATTAAGAAATGGTACTATTAGTATATGGTATTCTGTGTATACCTATATATAATTAATATCTAAAAGGAAGTTGTGATATGACTTTGGTGCTTGATGTTGGGGCTATTAATCCTGTGAAGGTTGTAGTCCTTCAATTGTGGCGCTTCATGTGCTTAGATACACAGACACACACTACTTGCGTACATGATGATGATATGAAGTCAATTTCATTGAGATTGTGTTTGAAAATGAAGATGTTTGACGAATGTGACTATGTCTAGCAGAATATATTAATCCCTTGCAGCATAGTGAATTAAGGTTTGAAATTCTGTTAGAAGAAGTGATCATACTTAGTATATAACAGTGTTTCAAACATGATTGCACCCAATAGGAGAATGCATGTGCTTGGGGAAAAAGGTAGCTGTATGAATTTAAATAACTATCTTCATTACGTGCTTGCTTTGGAATAATGTTATTGTATATATGTATTGCCATCTAATAAATAGCATATATACTTGTTTATTTTGTTGTGTATATTTTATATAGGGAGATTTAGTCTTAGGTTCTAAATAAGCAAGTCATTTAAGGAATGGTCTCATGAAGGAAAATATTTAATGAGATGTCACATTGACAACATGATGTGTTGTCAATACAGTACATGATGTTGTCAATACAATGACCTTATGTTATCAATTGGGACCTCTCATTAAATATTTTCCTTTATGAGACCATTCCTTAAATAATTTGTTTATTTGGAACCTAAGACTAAATTTCCCTTTTATATATGCAACACCAGTTCATTGGTACGTGTCAATACCAAGTTGAGGGCAGAGTATTGTTAAGGATATGCATAGGGTTATATATGCATATAAAAGATGAGATGCTTCACGTACGTACAAATTTGATATTAGGCGCAGATCAGAGAGAACCTTTGTGTGCGCGAGGAGATCTCATGATACACAGAATATTCTTCAAGAGAATTAAGCGAATAATAATGAATCAGACGCATGTTCTTGTTATCTGTATTATAAGAAAAGAAAGATGTGGCTCGTTTGGTTGAAGAATGGTAAACGATGTGCGTGTATACGTGTAGTATATATGGGAACAAGAGAGTATGTACAAGTCAATTGTATTAAAATGAAGAAGACATGCGAGGCACTACGTACGACATGATGATGAAGGCAATGATTAGTGATTTAATTAGAATAGAATCCGGAAGTGGAGGGGTCTTATTAATTAGTTGATCGATCAAACATATGTATGTATGTACGAAACTAAATGAGGGAATGGAATTAAAACGGCAGCCGCTGTCACTGCATGCCGAGGTATATATGCATTAAAATTAGGCTCACGTACGATTGATTTTGTTTGCGGAGGGAAATGATCGTACACATGTTTAAGTGTGACTAATTCATTTGTTGGTGACATGAAAATATAATATATTAATTGCGGCTGATGGTAGCTAGAGGATGTTAACATTTACGTTCCTTGTTAATATAATGCATCATGAGTGAATGCATGAAGACAAAAGCAAAAGGAGATCAGGTGCATGGATGGATGGATGGATAGGATTAACGTACATGAATATGATGATGGTGATGCATGCATGCATGCATGTATGTGAGTAGTGAGGAGAACATGCATGTGAGGATGGGTGGGGGATTTGCGGTAAGGCTGAGGAAGAATATGCCTCAAAGACGAATGCAAGCTTTTGACACCTCAACCATCCATCCATTTCTCTTTAGTTCCCATGTGACGCTTCATTATATTCTATCCAATTCTATTCATTAAGCCCTTTTTATGATTGTTGTTAATCAATTCATTGGCCTTAACTTGTGCTGTTCCATCATATATCTGCGCCTGCACGCATCTTCATCCATTTGCATAATGCCCTCCCTCGCATTCGCTTCCCATTAATGAAGCCTTCATTTGGGCCTTCCCTTTGTTCATTGCAGAATGGGTCTTCTTTCCATAGACCCGATCAAATGAAACCCTTCTTTTCATAGTGTGGCTTGCCCTGGGCTTCAACAACTCAGATCTCTGCAACCCTACCTCTCTAACTGCACCTACCAACGTCAACGGTGCACCATTCCCTTTCTCTATGGATACAGCTTAGTAATACTCTACAACGGAATAAGGAAAGCGAAGATTTATCATCGTACCGTATTCTGATATTCATAATGATAACAAATGGGAGTACCTTTTTATTCAAACTTGGTCATTCTCAGTCAATTCTGCAACATCATCAGTCATTGACAAAAATGGCTTCCGTCTGTGGTTTGCTAGAGGAAAGGATTGCTAGATGCTTTTTGTCATCAAGCTGCTCACTCTTTCTGTGGTTTTCTTTTTCTATATCTCACATGTTGAAAAAGATTTCAAAATGAAAGCATCACATTGAATCCCACCCTCATTTTAACTCATCAAGAGCCGAGTTCCTCAAAAGTGGGGGAGAATGATGGGAAACATAAAGGAGGATCCCACAAAATTGACGAAATATCAAATTTAATATCGCAAATTTAAATATGATTATTTAATATCATAGATTTAATTTCTAGAATTAGGTTGATGCTTATAAATAGCACATCAACTCTTTTGCTTTGTGTGTTACATTTGATTATTTGAATAATATTGAGTTTTCCCTCTTCAATTCTCTTCACCCCCTATTCGTCTAGTTTCTCCCCCTCTATTCTTTCTCGTTCTCATCTTTTCCTATCCCTTCCCCTCACCATCCTGGATCAACATTGTTGGGAGAAAATCTAACCCGTTCTCTATCCTGGTTCTCACCAATGATTAGTCCTTGTGGTTGTGCTGCTTGCTAGATTTTGGAATTTATTATCATTTTTCATTTTCCTTTCAGTTCTTTTTTCCCCTTGCCTGGAAGCAAATTTTTAGAGTTGCACATCTGAGGAAACGTTTGAGGAGTAGGAATGGACTAGTGCTTGATGGTGAATTTAGGCGTGCTGCTCACATTTTAAATCTAATTGTTTTTGAAGGACTCAGAGACATTAATAGGTCCATTTAGCTCATTCAACATGCATTTAAATTAGGTGAAGTCATCTCCATCAAGGCTGAGTAGATTCAAGGAGCTTGTTGTAAAAGAAAGAATTGATTCCAAGGGTCTATTATGCTTTGATTGTCCCATTAGGTAATTTAAATAATTTAAATTTGTTTTAGTTACAACGTTGTGATATTTATTTTGAATCAATTAACATAATCTTCTTTCCATTATTAGGTGGAATTCGACATATCTTACGCTGGAGAGTGTTGAAAAGTTTATCAAAGTCTTTAATAGAATGGAGGAAGAAGATGTAGATCATAAAGACTACTTTAAAAAGAAAGTTAGGTTTAATTCAAATAGTCATGTTCACGATGACTTAAATGATGATGATGGTGAAAGAGATGATATTATTGATACATCTCAATCTCCTGGCGAATATGATTGGGGTGTTGCAAAAGATTTTCTTGTGTTATTGAAATTGTTTTACTCAATGACCTTAAAATTTTCTGGATCCAATTATGCGACAACAAACATGCTTTGTACATATAGTTGCAATTTAATCAAACATTCATACAAGTGCAAATAATGAATACTCTCTATTGACTAGCATGGCCCTTAGGATGCAATCAAAGTTCGATAAGTACTGGGGGAATATGGAGAAAATGAATCCCTTATTGGTTATAGCAATGATACTAAAGCATATATAGATACAAAGTGACCTATGTGGAGATTGCTTTTGAAAAGATTTTGCCTAATTCTACAAAGCGTGAGGCCACGTTGAAAAAGGTTATTGATGTCTCGCATAAACTATATGATCAGTAGACAGTTAATGTCCATCCAATCATTGATGCACTTGAACCTCATCCATCAAAACAGCAACTAGATGGTAGCGGTGGTGATAAGCCTAATGAGTCAATGCCTGAGGATGAACTTGATGAGTTATCCTTTTCTGCCATTGATCCTACCTTGCAAAAGTGTTTATCCATTGCAAAAACAATATCTAAGAAGCTTGAGCAAGTTTATGAGATTGATGAATATTTTCAATATGATTTAATTATATTTGGTGATCCAAAATTTGACGTTCTGGTATGGTGGAAAGGGAATGATTGCAAGCTTAAAGTTCTTAATCTCATTTCACATGATTTATTGGTTGCACCGGTCTCTACAATGTCTTTAGAATCCAATTTTAGTATTGGTGGTTGAACCCTAGATACTTTTAGAAGTTCATTGTCCTCAAATATGGTTGAGGCATTCATATGTGCTCAAAATTGGCTATGTACAGGTCACTCACACTGAGTCATTGATTTGGATGTAGATAATATTGAGGAGAAAGCAGTGTTGTTCCAGGTAATTTCTTTAGTGTTTTCACTTTGCATATTTTTATCTATTTACTACATATTAATGAATTTAATTTATTTTTCTATGTTGTAAAGTGAGATCAAACAATTGCAGCTTCAAATTTAAGTGTTGCAAGTGAATCTGAAGATGATTATGATGATATGGTTGATGATTAATGAGATTATTGGAATGATTTGAGACTATATTGTGTGTATTGAGATCATTGGATTAATAATGTGTTTATCACACTATCAGACTATGTTGTGTTTATTGACTAATGTGTAATTACTATGTTTTATTTTTATCCTTTATTGTTTCATCTCTTGTGTTGTGTTGGATTAATGATGTTGAATGTTGATGATTGTTGTGTTTTTGTGTCATATTTATATCTTGTATTGTATGTTATTGCCATTGGAAAGTTCTTAGATTTACATTTTCTTTTTTTTGGTATAAATCATCCAGTATCTTGGGGTATCCTGGGTTCATTGCCTACTCCAGACTAATCCGGACCCCCCGTGAAGAGACCTTACGGTGGTAGCGAAGTACCGATAGGACAACCTCTTTGAGGTTGCGTTAATTATCGCGGCTGTCACTCGCCAGGATTTGAACCCTCGCCCTGAGGAATGCTGGTAGTAGCCTTTACCAACTCTACCAAGCGCCCATTGGTTTTACATTTTCTTTAAATCATACAACGTACAACAAAAGGGAGAAAAAAAAAAGACAGGCTACCCTGTTAACCCACCCGAGCCCTTCAAGTTTTAGGCCAGCCCGTTATGATGGGCACAAATGGGCTCTTACCGGGCTCAGGCTGTCCCAAACCCATTTAAAATTAAAGGGCAAGCCACGAGAGCTTGTCCTGCATGCTCTAATTATTTCCCCTCCAACTCCAAGTCCCCTTCTTCACTTCAAGCGAAAAAAACCATAGATCTCATGCCCTGTGACATTTTCAGTTGTGAAAAAAATAGCAATAATTTTCAATACCTTCACTTCTAAAAAATTAATTATTATACATACAGTTAAATTTTTATTTCAGTAGTTCACAACTATAGATCACTATAGAAAATATTTTATAATTTTTTTTAATTTCTCATGGACCATTCAGATCAACTTCTAAGATTTTAAATTTATTTTATATAAAATCATAATAATAATTTTATAAAACATTAAATCTGAACTATTAAAATTATAATCAAAGGTGATGGGAACTGGGAAGGATAAAGGAGGGGAAAGAAAAGGAGAGAAGCAAGTTCCTTATTTAATTTTGCATTTTCAACCAAGCAAGCACATTTTCTAAGAAATTGCACGAGTGAGGGGACAAGTCGATGGAAGCATAAAAAACACAAGAGAAGAGACATTGATTTAATTGAGTTGAAGAACATAACGGCTTTACAATTAAGTTCCAAATAGAATAATTAATGAACAAAAGGTTATAAAGATTTACAAAATTTTCGTAAGGTTTCAGGAATAGCTGCTAAGATTGTTAATGAAGGCTGGTAAAGTTAATGACAACCTCAACAGCTACTCTTAGAACCTTATAATAATTTTGTGAATCTTTAGAATATTTTATTCATTAATTCTCTTATTTGAAGCCTGATTGCAAATTTTTCATAATAGATAGTATGAACTGTCCCACTTTGTAGGCCCCCATCTCAACCTTCGGCTCTTTCCTTTCCTTCCATGCATAAATGCTCTCACCACACTTTCCTGTAACTCACTTTGAATTGGTAGGTTATGGGGCTAAACCACTGCGAAGTCCGAACTGCTCTCCCCGTACTCTTGCATTTGCCCATTCCTTACACGTCCCTCCTCTCCCTTCATGTCCTTTTCCATTTCCAATCACACCTTGTTCGCTCCAATTTTTATCCTCGGCCCTTCAATTTCATAATTTTACTTTCAAAATTTATCTCTAGAATTCTAACATGTACTTAATTATTTTTAACTCAATAATTGAGAAAACAGATGTGAGATGAAATGATATTCCCACAGATTAAGAACTAAGATGACAAAAACAAAACCTTATCTCATCTACAGATTGATCTTGTAAGATGTAAAATAGAAGCCCTTAACATACCAATAATCTTGAATTAGAAAAATTACATGCATTAACACTAAATTTGAATTTTGTTAAGAAAAGCAAACGCAATCATTAGTAACCTTATGGTGCAAGGGTGAAGGGTTGAGCATATGATGACTGTAGTATCAATATCGAAATTTAAAAATAGAGATGAAATGAGGTGGGCACAGAACAAATTGCATCAAATCAAGAACAACCAAAACATCTCCTTAGAGGGAAAAAACTTGAGGGCGCTGGCTCCGGCTCTGACTCTGGCTTTTTCCGAGGAAGCTGCTTAAAAAATGCTTTAACAGCACCTGCTACACCATCTTCATTTTCCATGGCTTTGGCAAGCTCAACTGCACGTTCCTTTACCTGGACATGACATTTACGTAAGTATACATGGCAGTTAGCTTCCAGAATAATTGGATTTCTTAGCACGGCACCGCATCCCTCAGCCCTAGCGAAGCTTTTACATATAACTCACTAATCCAATCAACAAATATAACTAGGAACAAAATTATATCATGGAAACCCAGTACAAAGAGCTTCTGCATCCATGGCTGTATTAACATATCAACCTTGCGCTTCGCAAAGGGGGCCAAAAAAAAAAACTTTTTCTTGCCGCACAATGTAGGCAACTTACTATCGAATTTAACTATGATACCAGTCATGTGAGACTTGTCGTAAGCACACAAACACCCCCCTCCAAAGGGGGCACACAAAAAAAATTACAAACCACAAGTCACTAATCAATATAACGAATGCATGCTCATAGACCAACATAGACAAAGCCATAAGTTTTTAGCCCCGCAATCTTCTTTAAGAAGAAGCATGTTCCTCTCTCCAGGCTTTTAGTAGTATCCCACTAAATAAAGACTAGTTGAGAGAACTTATTTCTCACCTGGGAATCTAGCATATAGTTTATTGCATCAACTAACTTGGGTAGTGAAAACTCATCAACTGGAATAGGTGCAGGACCAACTCCTCTGGCATGTACTCTCTCACCCCAGAATGGCTGATCACCGAAGAAAGGAACTACGGTTGTTGGGCACTATCACAAAGTACAACAGTAAAGAGAAAGCATAGCGGAGTAAACTTATATCAACAATCCAAGCTACAAATTCCTTACAGCAGCTTTTAACCCAGCAGCAGTTGTTCCAGCACCTCCATGATGCACCTAAATGTCACCTTTGTTTACTATTTTATCCAATAAAAATTATGCATGAAATTCCATCAGGAGAAACTAAAACACTAGAAGAAACTTGATGAACCATGACCATATGGAATGTGTTCGTGTATCTATTTATGCATATTGATTAATAAAATAAACATAAATCATGAAAGTTTACAGCTGCTACGTACTTAAGTAATTACATGGTGTAGGACAAGGGAAAAAGGAGGGGAGATAAGAGAGAAATGAAGGTAGAAGTAGAGAAACTGGGAGAGTGACAACACCATATTGTCAATATTATTCGACACCAAACAGGACAAATATCAAAACAACCTCAGGGCTGTTTATAGAGCTAAAAGTACAACTATAAAAAATAATAGTTATCATTTAAACTAATTTACGCCTACATAAAGTAAAATAAATGAAAAGATAAAATAGAATTCAAAATAAATGAAAGAAAATCAAGTTTAAGTAAAGATTACAAAATAAAAGACGGACTTGATTGAATTCTAAACTTCTATTTTTTATTCTTTTTTTAATTATGATTTTTTGGCCACAAAAATCTAAGGCCTTGTTTGTTTTCTTGCTTTGAAAACAGTTTTTTTTAAAAATAAAAAATAAAAAAATTGATTGATAATTTGTTATTAGATCAGTGTTGAAAAAAAGAAGAAAGAAATATGTGTTTAAAACTAAAACAAGTCTTGCAGTTCTCCGTTATTATAACCATGAGGAAATTTGTGATTCTGCAATATCAAGGTTACTTTCATAATGTGCTGAGCCAGATAAACAAAAAAGAAAACCTTACCACAGCCTTGCAGCGTAAGAATAGCCAATCATGAGGTACATTATCCAATAGGTATATTGAATCCTTTGGTTCTGTCACTGGGAAGAAGCACATATCGTCAAAAATAAATAAATAAACGATTACCATGGGAGAAGAAAGAATACGCAATATCCTTACAATTCCCAAGACCCCCCCATCCTTTATTGATGATGCCCCTCTGTCCAGTTTTTTCCAGTGCTTTTACAATTGTTTGAGTCATTTTTTCCGGCTCTTCAACAGGCTGTAATAAGAATGTGACAGTGACAAGCAATGAGGTAAAACAAGTCTGATTTCTCTTTATTATCGAACAGGACACTAAACCAGCGCATCTAATGTACTAGTTGCAACAGAACATTTGCACAACCAAAATCATTATTTTAGAGAGAATATTGCAAATACCAACACAATACGACAGGTAGCAAAAATTCAAAGTACTTAATTGCCTTAAAAATAATAGAAACAAAATAATAAAACATCATACTCGAGATTTACAATTATTCAGTAATTCCATGACACTATAGGATGATAAAAATATATGAAATCCAACATTCCACAAATCATAATAATCACAAGGTAACTAACTTGCAGCGGCTTTTAAAATAGATTGTGATGTCAAGTATTGGGTGGGTCCTCAAACCTTATTACAGTTTTCTCAAGATTTGCAATCAACAATAAAAGATGGATAAGAAAAAATAACCAGATCACGTAACTCACATTGATAATACTAGTTCTAAGATCCTTGATTTTAAGAATAGAAAATACAATTTAACTTTTTACCCCATGCAGATTGAAGCAAGATAAAAATTGATAGATGCCTTGAGGAGATACCTTGTCATCAGAATCCATTTTGTTACTGACACAAAAAATGATGAGTCGCCAAACCATATTCTTAAAGCTAGATTCAGCATACATAATTCATATATGATCAAAAGGAGTAAAAAGAAAATATAAGAAGACTCACCAGGCTACCAAATCCAATATAAATGGGCTTGTCACCAGCTTCAAGCCATTTTATGAGGGATTCAGGAGGTTCATAGTTTGATGCAAGATCGAGGAAGCAAAATCCTACCACATCAATTTTTGGCCCCCAATCTGCCAATCAAGAAAAACAGGGATTTAATCTTACTGCCAAAAGGTTATGATGAAGAATATAGTTGTTTCAATTTCCAAACACTAGCCATACTGTTAAAATCTATAACAGTAAAACATCCAAATAGGATATTGAGAAACATGATTCAACTGCACAAAAGTTCTGAGAAACATCCTCCTTTGATACAACTATTGCCAGTCAAGAGAATTATGCTATAAACCTTCCTAATAATTGAAAAAATATATTCACTTGAGAATTCATTGATTTAACCACAAAGAGAAATCAACGAAAACAATGAATATATGTTTAAGATAATATTTTTATCATAAACAATATAAACATAACATTAAAAATGATATCTAAAGCAACCACCTTTTGGTTTAGGGACAAGGTGAGGGCTCCATATATATGCATGTGGAACATCAGTGTCGGAGCCTTGTGAACCACTTAAATATGTCACTGGTCGCAACTTCAGCTTTTTCTTCCTAAGATCATTAATCATGTCGCGAATTCCCAGCCAAATCAATGAGTCAACAATTTGATATGAAAGCTGAGAGTTAAAAATGATCAGTTTTGAGCGAAACAAGAGGGCAACAAAAATAGAAAGGGTGAAAGGAAGATGATAACAGATATGAACTAAATAACTCACCCTATAACCAGCTTGTTGCTTAACACGGGACAAAGGATGCGGAAATTCACTGGTTGGCCTGGAAGGAATAGGAAAAATACATATAATGTAGATTTACATCCCCCAGAAAAACTAAAACTAAAACAACCAATAGGTAAAGAACATGAATTAAAAAAAGTAGACTGGAAAATAACTGGATGAATTTGTGAAACAAGATTACATTATCAAGACGAGACTTACGTCCATGGCATGGTGAAAAATATGTGTATTGGTATTTTCAGTGCCTCTGCCACATGGGTATGCCCTAATGATGGATGTTGCAATTTCAGACAGGTCAAGAAAACATAATTAACTAGCAGGCAGAAAAGGCATAGTAAATCAAAGAAAGGAGCAGTACGGAAACAGCAACTAAAATTACAAAGCACAAGCAGAATTAGTCCGTGAAAACATGTATCATCCAGTGGGAACAAGAAAAGAAAACTCCAAGCCACTGACATAGAAGACAGCATGACATAGCATCTGCCAACCAAAACTGTAATAGATGAGAAACTATAGTCTACTGTTGGAGCTCAAGGTCTCTTTCTGAGGCAGATTTTTGATCGAGTATTGGATTAGTGGGGATAATGGGAGTTGTGGGAAGTTAGAGAGATTTTAGGAATAGATATTAATTTGAATAAATATTTTTCTATTTATTAATATTATTATTTAAGAAATCAGTTTTATCTTAAATGGGTTTGTTTTGCTAAATAAGGAGGCATTATGGTTGTTTAAGATCCATCAACGTCTATTGGTGGCAAGATGTTAGGGATTTTTTATTAGTTTTCACATTTATTTAATTGTATTCCAGCAGCTATCAATATGCTAGCTGGGTTTATGGTCATGAGAGAAGAAAAAAAGATGAAATTTGTATTCAATTGGAGATTCTCCTTTTGTTGATCACTAAGTTTATTTAGATGAGATTCTTGCTTAAATAATCCTCGGTGGAATTTATCCTTGGCTGTTTGAGAGTGAAAGTGAGATCCTTACTTCATTTTCAAATAGATTTATCTTGTTACTTTCTTTTTTTTTTCTTTAGTATTTTTATATTCAGATTTAGGACTCTACCAATTTTCCAGACTATTTATCACTCAGTGATAAAAGAAATATTTTAATGGATCTTAAAATCAGCAATCACATAATGGAATTATGAAATCATACAAAGATTCAATGGAATAATATGGAAGCTTTCTCCAATAACCGATATTTTTCTATCAGTTACCAGATTGAGAAACTAAGGCAAATTACGATTTTAACTAAAGAGTTCTATCAGGCAAGATCACCTTTAAGAGAAAGCATTGGGATAAGCCATAAATTCTTTGCAGAAGCCTATGGTGAGAGAAGGTAATTTAAGTTTAAACATCAATTCAAAGGGTAAATGAAGGTGGATTTTAGTTTTCGTTTTGAGTTTTTTTTCAGAGCATTGAAGGAAAATTGCATGTGTGAAACGGAGAAGGACAAGGGGTGAGATGGAAAGAAAGGAAAGAGAAAATAGAGAAACTTTAGGAAGATTTGAGGGAGAGAGCTGTGATCACAAAATTCTCAACTTCACTCAATTCAAAAAAAAATCAAATAATTGAAGAAACTTTAGGGCTACTTTTAGAGCTCTAGGTACAATTATTTAAATAATATGGTATAAAATAATCCTAAATAAGACTTTCATAGATAAAATACGATAATAGGGAACTACAACAAGCATTATTCCACTGGATGAGGTGCACAATATCATTGTACTCTATCAATAACCAAATCTTTGGATAGTAGTGTAAAATAAATCTTAATCCAAACAAAATTATATTAGAAGATAACATAAATCCTATGAATTAAAAACGAAGATAACATAAATAAATCTAACTAAATCCTAGGGTTTCCTATTTCTAAGAGGAGCGTTCAATTTTCCATCATTGCAAGTATTTGCGGGAGAAGAATAATCACAGACATGAAGCACAGCCTATCTATGACCATGCTTTATTGTTCAAAGTTCCATATCCCTTTGCAGGGTTTCGAAAGTCACCACCCTAAGCTTGAAGCATAGTTGGCATTCTCTTGTTCACATATTACTCCGTTTCGACCCACAGAAGCTACTAACGACCATTCCCCATCTGGTTTTAAGACTTTGTCTAAATTTATGAATTCAAAATTACAATCATGCTGGCCTGACAGATTCTAATTCATCACAGAAACTTGAAAGGCAATTGTAAATGCATAAATTCAATCCAACATATTTTTACATGTAATGATCAAGAAAACATACCATATGCTGGTGGATTGGCAATGATCGCATCGGCTTTGAAGGAGACATCAGAATCAATATCAGGTTCCTTACAGGCTGGAAGCAAAGAGTTAATGATCTCCTTGATTTGATTTCGCTGAATAGGTATCTCAGAAGGTCCTGATGGCAGGAAGCCCTTATTTTTAACCATATCTGCTCCAGAAAGGAAAATGGAAATTAAACATAGAAAAATAATTATACAAAAGAGAAAGGAGACTATAATCCCATGATCTGAACCCCAAGAGTACTTCATTCATAACAGATAATAAATCAACAGTTATCTGTTTTCGACCATTTCAGGAAAACAAGCTTCTTTTGAAGAAGAGTTTGCCACATAGAAAATGATTAGGGTGAAGACAATATATCACACAGCCATATTCTTGGCAAGAGGACACATCCATTTTTTAAGCTATTCATGACTTAAAAAAGTAACAGTTACAAAATCATAAGGTGGGACAACATAGCAGATTTACAATGATTTAAGATACAATACAAACAACAACAACAAAGCCTGATCCCACTAGGTGGGGTCAGCTACATGGATCAAACGACACCATTGCAATATATTATAAACCATATCCCTGGATAGATTATTAACCAAAAGATATCTATCTATAACCTCTTCGAGAGTACGCTTCAATCTTTCTCTACCCCTTCTCAGAGGATTCAAAACTGTTTAGTTTACCTTCCTTACTGGTAATGACTTTCTCTGCACATATTCAAACCACTTCAAATGATTCTACACTATTTTCTTCTCAATGGCTACCACACTAACTCATCCATGAATTTCATCATTAAGAATCCTATCCATTCTTATATGGTCACGCATCCATTTCATCATCCTCATCTCAGCAACCCCCACTTTATGCTCATGTTGTCCGCTTAAAGCCCAATATTCACTACAGTATAGCAACGCTGGTCTTATAGCCGTATGATAAAACTTTCTTTTTACTCTATTAGGTACTTTTCAATCATAAATAACTCAAGTAACTTGCCTCTATTTACACCATTCAATCTGAATTATGTGATTAACATCACTATCAATTTCACTATCATTTTGTATAATTGATTCCAACTAAACTTTATCACTTGTGGAATGATTTGATCCTCTAATGTTATCTCTAAGTTACTTCCAACTTGTCTCTTATTACAAGTGCTATGTATATATTATGTCTTATTCTTACTCAGACGAAAGTCCTTTGACTCCAAAGCCCTCCTCCAAATCTCAAGCTTAGGGTTAATCTCTTCCGTTGATTCGACCAAAATAACTATATCATTAGCAAAGAGCAGACACTTAGGGATCTCTTATCAGATAGGCACATTTAGAACGTCTAGTACTAGGCTAAGTAAATAAGGGCTCAAAGATGATCTCTGATATAGGTCAATCTTTATCAAAAAGTCCTTTATCTCACCTCCAGGCGTTCTAACACTGGCTGTTACCCCTCATAAATATCTTGAATAGCTTTAATATAAGACAAACGCACCCCTTTCTTTTCCAAAGCTTTCTAAAGAACGTCCCTAGACACACTGTCATAAGCCTTTTCAAGATCAATGAAAACCATATGTAAGTCTCTTCCTTTGCTTCAATACTTTTCCATTAACCCCCTTAACAAATAAATTGCTTCTGTTGCGGACTTCCTAGCATGAACCCAAATTGATTCTCAAATATACCAGTCTCCAATCTTAACCTATACTCAATCACCTTTTCCCACAATTTCATTATATGACTCATAAGCTTAATCCCCTGTAGTTTTCACAGTTTTGAATATCTTCTTTATTCTTATAGATCGGGACTAATGTACTTCTCCTCCAGTTATTAGGCATTTTCTTGGATCCAAGAATTTTATTAAATAACTTAGAAAGCCACAACACACCCTTTTCACCCAAACATTTCCAAACCTCAATAGGAATACTATAACATCTTGAATTTTATTCAGGAATTAATTTGCGATCAAGAGATAATTATTTCAATTTAAGCTATGCTTTCTGTCATCTAGGGACTTTCGCTGCAGCGAACCATTGTTAAAAAAACAGGAATTGCTCTCAGGTTCCATTCGCTGCGGCCAACTCTTATTTTCACTGCGGCAATCTTTCTTCAAGCAGCGAAGTTGCTTTCGGGACAGCTTCGCCACGGCCAACCTTAGATTTTAGGCAAGTTTGCTGGTCTCGAGGTAGATTCGCCATGATGAACTCCTTCTGTCAGCGATAGAGCCTAAGTAAGCACATGTTGGTCACGTAAGAGTACTATATAATACCCCCACCCCCACGTCTCTCGTTCTCTTTTCCTTCTTTCCTTCATGGAAGTTGTTCTAGGTAGTTTTCTCTTCCTAATGATATAGTATTGTGCTGAAAAGATGATATTTTTAGGTTAGGGTTTTGATGAAGTTGAGTTTTGATAATGCAAGGTCATGGGGACATAGAGGGATATTTATAGAGGATCTTAATCGGTTTAGATTTTTTTTATTTGGGTCCATTATGATTTTATAATGATTTTTCTTTGATTCTAGACTAAACATTGACTATTTTGGACTTAGTTGCCAACCAAAATCCTATTGAGAAATTTATCTAGGTTTGGGAATATCATTATGTGCCCAAAGTGTGAAGGAGATTTATTTAAAGTCTCATATTATTGTTTTGGATATTATTACATTAATTGTGTAGATTGACTGCATTTTTGGTGTCGTAAGCTTAGGCTATGGACTGTGGTGGTAGTGTATTATTACTTTGGCGTGAGGTAGCCGCTTTCCATTTATTATGCATGCTTAGGACATGTTTGTAAGTGATTTTGAATTTATTGTGATAAAAATGTTATTATTTGATAAACCTTGCATTAATGTTATTAAAAATGCATTGTGAAATATGGAGTCAAATAAGTGATGTTGAAATGACAATGTGTGCCAAGCTTTTGATAAATATTCTTATGATTCCATGGTGACTTTTGAGCATAAAGCTATTGATTGGAAAGCGTTGTTGCATATTCAGGTGTGTATATATTGTTGATGGTAAATTGTGTATATGCCTTGCCCGAACTTTAGTAAAATGACTGATGAGATTTTTGGGAGAGGTGGATGTGGTTATGGAAGGGAGGTTATTAAAGAGAAAAAAATAAAAGGGTGAACATTTAGTAGGCTTAAAGAGGAAATAAGGAAGGAGGATTTCCGGCTGTACCAAATGATCCTAGGCCCATTGTGTTACGAGAGCCCATGACACCCCTTTGATGTTAAGGGGAGAACCCATGGTTCGGACTTCTACTCTGTAGATTTGGCCAGTCCACATCACTTGAACAGTTAGCTTTTGGATGGATATCAGTTATATGGGGCAGCTTTAACCCATAGATTCAATCAGAGGAAATAAGGTGGGGGAGCTATAAGGGAGACTCTATGAATAAGAAAAGTGATCATGTTATTATGGATCCAGTTGATCTTATGTTCAGTGTGATATATTTACTATGATAATGATGATGTTAATATTGAATATTTATATATATCTTGTGAAATGTGAATATTGTCACAATTATAGGGCTCATCTTTTTGTTATACTACTAATTGGAACAATTGGAATTATATTTTTGTTAAAATACTATTAGAAGGCAAAAGGCCTATCACTGCTGCTATTATAATGTTTTGGTGGATCCACTATACTGCATTGTGATTTTCTGAAGGAATACATTTTTATGTTGGAAGGGTTGGCTTTGGAGCCACCAATTTGACATTGGTATTTATTCGTTAAAATGATGTTTATTAAGTTAAGTAACCGGTCAAGAAAGACCATTGTTACAAATACCATTTGGATCAACAACTTTACCATTTTCCATTTTCTTAAGAGCTTCTTTGACCTCACCAATTCATATCCTATGATAGAACAATCATAAGATACACATAAATAATGTTCAAATAATCTAATAGGACAAGGCTCCCCAAACACTTCATTTCTTGACATTTTCTTAAGATTTTCTAGCAAATCACAAAGGCTACTTATCTTGCCATTTCCTTCAATGACAATGGAAAACAAGACATACAAGATGGCCAATGGGAATTTTAGGACAATAGGAAAAGCATACAACCTCCGTTTCAAAACATCTATCATCTAAGGTTATGTGCACAATTTTGAAAGCTATCAAATGGTCTAAATTTATAGTAAAATTTAATAAAATATCCTTAAGTAACGGATGAGAGCAGCTGGCATATGACTGTTGTAATTAATGAAGGGTAAAATTGTTAAAAAATAATATATAAATGAAATTTCAAGGTCACAATAAAATTGAAAATAAAAAACCAAAACTTCAAAAAAGATTTTGAAAAAGCCCCAATAAGGATGCAATGAAATGAAGAAAAACTTAAGCCGAATTGATATAGTGTAAGCAGATGACCAAATGCACCATATATAGTAGCACTTTGAAACAGGCTGAGCCACAGGTTCTTCAGAGAATACCCTTAAACCACTTTCAACTTTCAACCACAAATAAGAAACCAAAACACAATGAGCAGGAGGACTGACAAACATTGATCAATCAGATAATTTAGTCTAAATGTACATGGGTTTATGGTACATACAACCAGCAAGGACTTTTGGATCACCGCCTAATGGATAAAACTCCAAGCCAGCTGTCAGGACAAACTCCTTAAAATTTGAATGCGTAGCTAACCTAACACGATGACCGTAGTCCTGCACATAAATGCATATAAAAGCCTCAATTTTAACTCAATGGAACTCAATTTGTAACTTCAAATTTCAATCGACACATCACTTTTTTCTAAGATAATGCAATCAATTGACACACCATTTTTTCTAGGATAGTTATCTGAACAATTTAAGAAACAAATATCTTTCACTAACAGAAGGTAGAGTAGTGTATCAAAGTATACTTAATATCAGTTAGCTGCTAGTAAACACCTTTGTGCAAGGAAGGAGATAATAACAAAGAAAAAAAAATTCAACTGAATAGCAAAGACTTCTAAATGCCATCAAGACATCAAACAACCGAGTTTCATTTCAACGTCGAACCCCAATCTAAATTTTTTGGAAGTTTGACCTGCTAATTTACAGCCAATGCATGTAGATCAAGATATTACATGGGCTGACTAAGACCTATAAGAGAATTGAAACAGAATAAAGGTAAGAGGAAAGTTTTGCTGGGAGAATGATAAAAATGAGAAAAAGAGAAATACATTTGCCTGCAATATAATGTCTTCTAATATAATTTTTCCTTTGTAAACCAAGAGAATCACACCAATTTCCATTAACTACCAACTAGGCTGACTAACTAGCCTTGACAATCTACAAGTGACATACACTAAATTTTATCTTGTCATACTTTATGAAGCAGCATGATATATAAGATATATAGAATGCAAGCATTGTGGTGAAGTTCATTTGCCAATAACCACATCATTGATTATTTATTAAATGCACGAATATCAAAGGTGTTATCTGACTCGGTTGTCACCAGTACAGAAGATTGGAGCGCCAGTTCAAACGTCATATAGCATGAAAGCAATGAAATGAAAGAACGATTGGATATTCATACAGCATTTTTTTCTGAGTGAATGACACCAGGAAGCTTCTATCAATCTTCCACATGTGTTTTCCTTAAGTTATTTACTCATAACAGAACAATTACAATGAAACCAGGTCAAGAGAAATCTCGATAACTAAGGTGATTCTCTGTCTGTAATTCAAATACAGATAATATGAAAGATTCGGAAAATATAAATAAATGATAGGGAATAACAAATTATAACAGAAATAGAAAAAATATCTAACAACACAGCCACATTCGAATGAAGCCCAAAAAAATCATATGGCAATGGCTTTCAAACACACCAAATTTTCACAATACCACCAAGAACAATCATGAAGCAACTTGTAATTTTTGGAAGTATCCAATATTTTAGCATACATTTTTGCAGAAAATTCAAAAAGTTATTGCTGATTTTCTTTTTGAATTTGAGGAGTCTGGTGGCAATATGTTGGTGTGAGGTGCTTTCGTTATACTCTGGACTTGGTACCAGCATTCCATCCTGAAACCCCAAGGCTAAACCTCCCATGAATCACCACTGGGACCAATGTATCAGTTGATGCAATATGCTTTCTTAATTCAATAAAATGCCTTACTATGAACAACACTTGTGTTTTCTTTTCTTTTTTGTTAATCATTGGAGTTGGAGTTTCGCAACCTCTAAAGGAGGGAAAACAGAGTC
>JANTPZ010004019.1:0-24782 GCA_025593235.1 Vachellia pachyceras
TGGTCCGCTCCAATATGCGAGAAGGTTTACTGCATACAACGTCAATGGCTTCAAGTTCTGTACAGTTTCACGCGATCAAGGTTCTCTCACTCAAAATTCCGGGGTTTTTGGGACTTTCGGTACAAGAAGTTATGCGAGCTTCATTGATGGTGACATACGTTTTGGAGGTGTCCCCTACTAGGGAAAGCTAGTTGACATCATCGAATTGAATTACCAGGGTCAATTCACCGTCACGCTTTTCAAGTGCTCATGGGCAAATACGACAATTGCTCGTGGTATAGCCACGGATGAGTTGGGCATCACATCAGTGAATTTCTCAAGGCTCATTCACATAGGTGACTCTCCGGACGATGAACCATATATTCTAGCATCAGAGGCAGATCAAGTTTTTTATGTCGAAGATCTGAAACATAAAGATTGGAGTATGGTTGTTCATCTTAAGCCCAGAGATATTTATGACATGGGTGATAGTGATGAACATTGACACATGAGGCAGAGCCATTCCAGCATACTAATTTTGAAAACTTCTTACCCGAAGGAGATGAAGCTTTATCCCTTGTTAGAGCTAATGAAGATGAATAAATAAATCAGGTGCATATTTTTTTTAAGTTAAACAAATTTGCAACGGTTTTATAACCGCTTCAAAATAAAAAAACCGCTGCAAAATACATAACCGTTGCAAAACCCGACATCTAAACCGCTGCTAAGAACTGCTGCAATTTTCGTGACCTAAACCGCTGCTAAAATCTAACCACTTCAAATTTCCTCTACCTAAACCGCTGCTATTTTCCCCCAGCACAGCCTATAAATACCCTTCCCTCCCCCACTTGTTTTGCACTCTGTTTCTTTCTTTGTTTGGTTGCTTTGTTCATTCACTGGTGGTGTTTTCGTGTTCCTGGTGATTGCTTCTTACTGCTTGGTAATTTCATTTTTATTTTTTTAATGTAATTTTTATTTTATCTAATTAAGTTGAAATATTTTTTTTCTCTATATGGTTTTGCTTGTTCATTTTTATAAATTAATCGTTATAATTTTTAATTATTTTGATTAGTTTAATGTTTAAATTTTTCTGTCATTTTAATAAAGTTTATTCTTTTTTTGTGTATAATCAATATTTGTGAGTGTGTTTTATTATGAAAGCTTTTTAAATATTTTTTTAAACTATACAATATTTAGTAGCGGTTTTAAAACCGCTACAAGTATTAATAATTTTAAATATTTTTATCAGCATAAATTACATTTAGTAGCGGTTTTAAAACCTCTACAAAAATAGAGCGAAAAATGAGCGGGAAACTTTGGAGCGAAATTTTCGCATTTGGAAAAAGCGGGAAACTTTAGTAGCGGTTTTGAAACCGCTGTTAATTTTTGGAGTGATAATTTTAAATTACCATTTTTTATTTTTAGAGAAAATTTAGTAGCGGTTTTGTAACCGCTGCAAACGTCACGTTCACTGTCGCTTTTGGCTTAATTAGTAGCGGTTTTTTGACGCTGCAAATTTTCGCTGCAAAATTTAGTATCGGTTTCATCTGTGTGAATAGCGATTCTGGGAAACCGCTACTAAATTGCTTGCTATGGTGGTTTTAACAGCGGTTTTACTAACCGCTACTACATGCCTAAGTAGCGGTTATAACCGCTACTAATGCGGTCTTTTTTTGTAGTGTATAATTTTTCTTTAAAAAATAGCATAATTTTAACAACACCGTCAAATTGTCTCAAATGTTTGTTAAAAAGCTAGAGAGAACAAGTGTGTTTCACATAAAAAGGGACATATGTTTGAATTAATTTAATGAAATGGCTAAAATTGCTATATTTTTTAAAAGATTGTGTATACTTTCGCATCCTTTAAAACCTAATTATTTGGCAGACACTCAACAAAAAAATTTCATTGTTGAAATTGCATGTGGACTATTTAGAAAAATAAAAACATGTATTTCTCTTGAAGAAGCTTGTTCAAAGTACTGTTAAGCTTGTTCAAAGAAATGAGACAGTAAGAGGGTTAAGAGATCGGTTCTGAAAGAAAATGCATGCACGCCGAGGGGACCATGTTGGCCAAAATAAAAACAAAATGTTTAATGTAAACACAATGTTCTTGTTTTTCCAATAAAAAATGTTAAGGTGCCATTTTAACTATGAAATTTTTCGATATGAGCGTCTGAAACATCTAGTTTTGAATGGTGTAAAAATATATATAATTTTTCTTTTAAAAAAATAGCATAATTTTAACAGTACCGTCAAATTGTCTCAAATGTCTATTAAAAAGCTAAAGAAAGAACAAGTGTTTCACATAAAAAGGGACAGATATTTGGATTAATTTAATGAAATTGCTAAAATTGATATATTTTTAAAAGATTGTGTATACTTTCGCATCCTTCGAAATCTAATTATTTGTCAGACACTCATAACAAAAAAATTTCATTGTTGAAATTGCATGTGGACTATTTAGAAAATAAGAACATGTATTTCTCTTGAAGAAACTTGTTAAAGAACTGTTAGGCGTTAAAATATAGGCATATCTTCCTATAAAGTTGTAAACATTGATTTACCGATATGCCCTCAACCCCTGTTAGTGTAAACACAAAGTTCTTAAGTGTTAATAGGCTTGAATTTTACCCCGTTAATCTTGAATTTGAGTTTTAAAAATTGCATTTGTGTTAAATACTTGGTATGATAACTTTGCCAACTTTATTATCATACTCGATCAGCTCAATTGGATTAGTTTAAGCTCGGTTAAGTTCTCTAATTATACAGTGACATGCTTAGAACATTGAATTGTCCAATCCGTAAAGGAAAAAGAAAACGTTTAACACACACACATCTTCCTCAAACATACATTTTCACTTGTTATTTGATATGTTGGAGTATTGTTGGATGTGAGTGAAAGGTGCCTATTTTAAAATTATTTTTATTATTTATTATTTATATATTTAAGAGAATGAATATTATTTAGCGGTTAAATTCCATTTAAAATTCTTTGAGCATAAAAGTAAAAAATTCTCCATTCACTAGGCGGGGATGTAAAACTCACATTATTGTTGTTCTTCATAAGTCGTAAACCAAAGATAATTGGCTCCGTTTGGAAACGCGGTAGAGAAGTATTTTTACGCAAGTCAAGATAAATATGTGAAGGAGATTATCTCATTTTGCGAAAAAACACTATTGAACGTGCTTTTGACTCTCCTCAACGCTTTGTCAAACAAGCTGAATATATGACACGCTATAATTGAATTTGAACCAAATACAAATGATTTTAAAATCTAATTTATCCAGAAGCGAACTGTGAAGTACAAGATCGTGACTGATGGATCCCAGTGTGTTGTAGCTTTGCTCCTGCCCGCCAAATCATGTTCATTGTGAATTTTTAGCAAGAAGTGAAAAAGTTCTTATGTTACCTGGGTGAGTCGACATTTTGAGGCATTCTAATTCCCATGTGCTTTCGAGAACCCAAAACCATTATTTTAACAGTTTTTACATAGATTAAAGTAAAACTCATATCAAATACTTATTTTATATATAATAAAATTACTTTCAAATAGTTAATCCAAACAAATATTAAATATGGTTTTGCATCGTGCATAAATTGTGCATTCAACTTTTATATGGCACAAATGCGGCATTCAACATGTGCCTTTCATGGCACTAGGCTTGTAGTTCTAGGTTGCGTGGGTTCTTAGAAACCAATGCACATGTGTTGTAATATTAAAGGTAAAGGAGCAAAAATAATCTGCAAGTTTTTTCGAATAGGTACAAGGCACATGGAAGTTGTTAGGAAGACATTTCAAACCTAGAAGTTTGAAAAATGAGCATTTTTCACCCACCGTTAAAAATGTTAATTTTGATAATTACACCCTCAATGGATAAGTTAGTCAACTTTAACATTTTTAATGGTGAGGTAAAAATGTCCAATTTGAAAATTTTGGAGTTCAAAATGACCTCCTAACAACTTCCATGTGCCCAATGCTCATTTACACAAACTTTCATGTTATTTTACCCCTTTACATAATATTAATTAGTTGTAAGGAATTTCATATTCGCAAGTTTAACTTGGAAATGTTGTGACTCGACTTATAAATATTAAAGTTTAAATTAAAAACAATATTGTTAAATTTGACTTACAAAGCAACTCAACTTGTAAAGAAAAAAATATGATTCAACAAAAATCATGCTATATTTCATCACCCTAATAGGAATTTGTAGATGCAGCAAGACTTGCCACAAAGTCATCAATGTTCTTACCAGTACTTCCACCTTCATCACAAGCCTTCACAGCAAGACTCTTCCATTTCATGGCATTCTTCTTCATTTCTTTTCCTCTCTCACTCTTTATCACTTCCTCTATGCATTTCTTTAGTGTCTTTCTGCTCACAATTCCCTTTTCATCAGCTTCAGCTTTCACTCCTATCTTCCTGATAAATCCATATTTTTCATGAAGAAAATGCACCTAATATTAAACTCTTTGTATGTGAATTAAGCGTAATTGAGATAATAAAAGGATGATTGTGCTAATGATTGATAATGGAGATTTATTGCTATTTTGAGATTATTTCTTTATCATTTCATGAATCTTCTTAATATCCATTAATTGAATGCATGGGATTTCACCATATATGTTCCAATATGCAGGACAATGAAGTTAATTGCTGAAGAAATAAAGTGATGCGTTTTGGTTATTCAAGCAACAGTTACAGCAGTAACCAAACCAAACCAGAAAGAAAAAAAGGAAACGAAACCGAATAAGTTAAGAGGGGAACTAAGAGTGGACAGTTGGCAATAACAGTTCGGTTAGGGATCAACCGAAAACAGTGGAGTAGGGGATGCATCCTTTTATCCAAGAAAAGTCCTTTTATCTGGGGAGTACAGCTTTTGATCCATTAGATTTTTGTTCTCCTGGTGACAGATCACACTGAGCTGCAGAGATCTCAGCAGTTCCCATCAGTTTAGTCCATCTCTCCAAAATCCCTATGTTCCTTCGAACCTCACGACCTCACAAGTTGTAGAGATCTCTGTAACCCCCTCTCATCTTTCCCGAACCGCTCCTCTCCTCTGGACAGCATACCAGGTTACACCTCCAGAAGTTTCGAAACCAGCTTGCGATATACCATTGCTCACTATGCTCCTTCAGCTCACTCACCCATTTGTCTACCATTCCCCATATCAGTTCCAACTCCATCGTCCTCATCGTCAATATCTCGCCACAAACCATCAGTCACCGCCACCAGATCACACCTCCTGGAGTTCATTCACGCCATCATCACTATGCAGAGCTGCTGCACAGATCTCTCATGCCGTCGTCCCTGCTTCCAAACTTCAAACAGCAGCTGCATCTATCAATGTGACAGGCATCAGCCTCAAACATTCTCGGTCTGGAGTGCTTGATCTGTTCATCACTTTCAGCCTTCACCTCCTCTCCACCTCAATCATTTCATTTTGATCGTGTCATGGTGATGCAAGGAGTTCAGTTTGTCACTGCCACTATTGCTGCTGTCTTCATGTCTAGCTAAACATCTTGTCTTCCTGGGAGTCACGACCGAGCTGGCGCTTGTGACAGGGATCTTATCATTCTCATTGAGTTGTTAATCTTGATTTTAATTCCTGAATGAATGATGTGCTAGACAGATTTAAACATTGTTCTATCGAATCAATATGCTGAAATTATGGTTGGATTTGCTAGTATTGGTTTCAGAGATTATCTTCCTGTTTAAGAGTAGCTTCATTCAGATCATTGTGGTTGATTGACTATTATGTCTGATTGTTGTGAATAATTCTTGAGCAATATTGATCAATAATGCTTTTGGAAGTAGCTGATGACTATACCTCTTAAATTCATTCATAGATTATCAGATTGTGTGACAGAACGTGTTTTGCATGAGTGTAGATTAATACACAGTAATGATGGCGAAGTTATAAACTCCTAGGAAGCATTGTTGATAATAATTCATTTTCTGATTTCTTTCTTGCTGTATTTCTGCTTCAATTGAAAAGGAAAAGCAAAATAAAGAATAGTGTACGTAAAGGTTTTGATTCAAATCATTGACAGAAATAACTCCATCTTTTGGTTTGTGAATTAATTTGCTAACTAATTACCTAGAGACATTTAGGCTCCCTAGAGATCGACCTTAAGACTGTGCCACTAGCTACAGAGTCTTAAGTATTAAATTTAGCCTTGAAACGACTAGAGATCACTTCCACACATCTTTTATGAACTTCGTATCTGTGGATTGGTCTGTTCACTGAGGAATTCCGATCCCACCATTGGAACCCCTGAGCTCACAGCTTCCAATGTTGAGTTCCCTCCATAGTGTGTCATGTAACACCTTCTATTTTCCGCCATATTTCCTCATATTAGATCATTTTAGAACCACTATTGGGCTTTGGATGACTCAAATTGGTCTTTTTGGTGAACTAGAAAATTTTTCTTTTTCTTTAAAAACGATGTTACTGTTCACTAGCACATTTTTCCAGATTTCTGGCCCAACTTTAAAAAATCATAATTAATTCTAGAAAAATCGAAATTGAGTGGTTCCAATTTTTAAATTTTTCTTTTTAAGTGATGTATAGGGGAAAAATACTCACTGTTGATCTCCGTACTTTGAAACTACCCGCACCAGATACTGGGTAATAATTTTATTAATTACTTTATAACCCAACTAAACACACATCATTATTGTTATTGTTCCATTTTACCCTTGTCATTTAGGCCAAATGACCATTTTATCCTTGGGTCATTCTTACTTGGAATTCTCAAGTCTAGGGACTTAGTCGATCATCATCTTTCTTATTTTGGCATTTTCCTTTCTATTTTTCTTTTCTATGGGTCTTAAACCCTTTCGTAATTTATCGGTTTGGCCTTTGCTTCCGTTCACGAAATTTGGGATATTACATTTCCTTCCCCCCTGAAAATAAATTTCATCCTCGAAATTTACACCTTCGAGTTAAATGACTTTAAACTCTTGGCTCTTATCTTCTATTCCGTTTCCCCACATAACTTTCTCCGATATACTAGCTCTTGCTAGATCATTTTTAACTGGGAAACAGGAAATGCCTGACACATTTAACTCATCCTTGGGGGTAAGGCCAACGATAACTATTGTCTTTAACTTTTATGCTCTCGGCACATCTCTTTGGCTAAGCCTCTTAACCTTGAAGACTGACCTGACCTTCATTATTGGAGATATCTTTCAAAAATATATGATCTCCACCCTTAGCTTTAATGGTCATCTTCTTTTATTGGCATTGCTGACTTACTCATTAGTCACATCTCTATTGGCTTTATCTTTTTAGCCGTTCAATTGTTGTTCAGAAACATGCCAATTTCTTCCTTTGCTAGGTTTCTTAACCTTTACTAACTGACCATTCATTTCAAAGATAAGATTTCTGAGGCAAATCTTATTTGCTACCTCACATTCATTGGTCATCTCCTTTAGTTAGCCTTACTGTTTGTTAACTTTGACTATCTGACACTTTCTGCATCTTTGCCCTTTACTCGCTCTTTAGTCTTTTTCTTTCATTATTTGGTGAGTTCATTTAATCAAAAAGGGCTTTTCTTATTCTCTTTCTTTTCTTCATACGTATAGCCTCCCAATAGGCTTTGGAGAGATATAACATTCTTTGATGAACTTTAGCATCCAAAATTTGAGCACTCCAGTAGGGAACTTTTGAGCTCTCTTACTTCCCTTGGCTCTTCGGTGCTTTCATCATTCAGAGAAACTTTTACTTTACGACCTAAATCTCTCATCATTTAACTAGCCTCATGATTATCTATTCGCGTTTATGCTGGAGGATTTAAGTTCCAAGATTTAAAACTTTCTAACATTCTTTGCTTCTTTCGATTCATCTTGCTCTTTAGCTGGCCTGATTGTAACTCATTCAGGACTTACAGCTCTACTTTGTACTTAACTTTCTTTAATTTCCCTTTTTTTGGGATTAGAATAAGCTCACTCTAATTGACATCTGGCTTATCTAAGGAAATAGTCAACGGTACTCTTTTTGTACTAGCTATCCATCATGAGGACATCTTCTTATCTTGAGCCAGTTCCTGGTCATCTCATTCTCATGTTCTAAGAGCAGAATCATGCTTCTGACTTCGAGCCTCTTCATAGACTCCTTTATTGAGGTCCACTATGACCTTATGCGTATCAGCACCATTCAGTAGGCTTGGTCCCAGACTCTTGCCTCATAACATTACTAAGGGAGTCATTCTTACTCTTTAGAAACCTTTAGACCAAGGAACATGGGTTAAGAATAAGTTATCTATCCTCAACAATAACTAAACTGAAAATTCCCAAGACTAAACATAGAAACCAACGCTATTTTTTGAGATCTTGCTTATTCCTTTTTTTTTTTGTTGCTCTAGCACTTTTCTAGAACTTATCTTTTCTTTCATGGCCCTTAGATCATCCTTCTCAGGCCACATCTCTATTTGCTATGCTACTTGAATTCTCAGACATTGATTTATTCCTTTTAGCTAATTTCTTTAATGTCTGCTCCGTGCCGATCTGCTATATCTCAGAATTCATCAATCCTTACTACATCTTTAATCTTTATTAATACATGCAGAGAAAGAGGATTATCATTCTGCTCTTCTCATTAGCTCATATGGTACCCAAACCTTTTTAGGGAATTCTGTCCCTGACTGCCATTAGCTCATTCTTTCTCTCTTCATATTGGAATGGTTTACTCCACATACCTTACTGTTACTCTTTTCTTTCTCGTGGGATAATACAGGAAGCACAATGGTTTTCCATTGGAGTCCTATTTATTCCTGTCTATTAGGAATTTGCTTTTCTCCCCGTCTCTCAAGAAGTAGCTTGCCTTGTGTTAGGGCAATTAGTCCCACGCATCCCTGTCTATCAGGGTTTGCCTTTCTTCCTGTCTATCAGGAAGTGGCTCACCTAACTGCGACGATCTTAATCATCATACGCCTAACTGCGGCGTTGGCATAGGAAAAATCACCATTCCAAACTTTAAAGATATACTTTTTGGCTATAACATTCTCTGATATGCTTTCCGTTAGGTATTTCCTCTTCTCATACTGACGCAACGTACTTTGTTCCAATTAGGGAACATTTACTGTCTTTCTAGTTCATTTACCAGTGACAGTGTACATCTCATTTCTTGCTTTCATTCTTAGCCTGAGGGTCACACCTTTCTATGATGTCTAAAAACATAGTGAAATATCACTGGTTTAAATAGCATCTCTTAAGGCATCTTTAAACTTTGTATTACTTGCCTTTACTATTCTGAGGTGTGTCATATCACTTCTTTCTCATCATCTATATCTTTATGATGCGCTACCTTACTTTCCTTCCAGTAGCTCTTAAGATTCCTTGACCAATCCACCAATAGTCATTTTAGCTTTTCAATTCATTCTCATAGGAATCTTTTATCATATGGTGATTTAAGCCTATATACTAGCAGATAGTTCATTACGAAGTATCCTCGACTCCGCTGCTAGTACTATACCTTTATTGCTATTAAACTTAGGCTGGTTCACTTTGGGACATCTGTTGTGGTTACCGAAATTGTTGATGCTGTGTCTATCACAATCTATCTGGCTTACTCATAATAATCATGAAGCCTTTCAGCAGCTCCAGCACTTCTGATACTGTCTACTTTCAAATTTCTTTAGAAAATTGACCACAACTTATTCAATGTCTGCCCAACTCATTCTCACACTTAATTGTCATAAGATATAGCCCAAGCAGCACTTTTGTATCATAACCATGTTTCAACTCTTCTTACCTTATGCCTATATTTTCCTCTGGCATTAGAATCACTAGACAGGATTTTATTATGGACTTTATCCTGTCTTCCTGTTTCTATAACTCTTTTGAACTTCTAGATAATTCCTCTATATAGAGCTTTATCTCTGATAACTTATTCTGTCCAGCACTCGATCATACCCTAGCTCACTGTTAGCTTAGGATGTATAGCAACCTCAAATGTTACTAGACTATCAAAGATTCATTCTTTAAACATCTCTTCCATCTTAATCTCACAGGTAAGATTCAGTCTCATCTATTATCCTCTGTCTCAAGCAGGCTCTATTTGCAATGAGTTTAATACTTTCCAATCTCATAGATTCTATACCAGCTTCTGCTCTTTTATCATCATCATAGCCACCTGCGTTATCCTTCTGCTCAATGCATCAGCAATTACATTTTCTTTTACCTGGATAATACTTTATCTTGTAGTCATAGTCTTTGAGCAATTCCATCCATCGTCTATGTCTCAAGTTCAGCTCTTTCTGATCTTGTAAATACTTGAGACTCTTAGGTCACAATACAGCTTGATGGTTTCTCCATATAAATAATGCATCCATATATTTAGAGCGTAAACTATCGCCGCTAGCTCTAAATCATGTGTGGGGTAATTCTCTTCATATGACTTTAACTGCCAAGAGGCATAAGCTACTACTCTCCCATGTTGCATTAACACACATCCCTATATGTGCTTGCTAGCATCACCATAGACAACATAAGGTTCCTTTAGATCATGGATTATTATTACAGGGGCCGAGGTTAGCTTCCTTTTTAACTCTTGAAAATTAGCCTCACATTTCTCATCCCACACAACAGATTGGTTCTTTCCTGTGAGCTTAGTCAGCGGTAAGGCAATCTGAGAAAAATTTTGTATAAAACATTAGTAATAACCTGCTAGGCCCAGAAAGCTCTTGACTTCGGTTACAATCCTAGGTAGATTCCATCTAAGTACTACCCCTACTTGGGCACAGTATACTGCGACTTCTTCCTGAGAGATCAGGTACCCTAGGAAGTTCACTTCTGTTACTGTCCTAGGCCGATTCCGTCTCAGTACTGCCTTTACTTTGACAAAGTTCGCAGCAATCCTTCCTGAGAGATCAAATTCCCTAGGACTTTGAAAACCAGCCATCACACTTACTGAGCTTAGCGTATAAAGGTTTTTCTTTTAAAATCGTTAAATAAATTCTCAAATACCTTTTATGTTCCTCTAAATATTGGGAGTACACTAGGATATCATCCATGAAGACTACGACAAACTAATCTAGGTATTGCCGAAAGACATGGTTCATGTAATATATGAAAACTGCAGGGTCATTCGTTAATCCAAACGGCATCACTAAGAACTCATAATTTCCGTATTTATTTCAGAAGGCCGTCTTGGAAACATCTTTAGCTTTATATTCCACTATCATCTATTTGCCTCTTGCTCCACTTTATAAATAGCCAATTGGGCTTTTATTTCTGATGGCAGCTCATCACCTTGAAAATCTTTTCAGGTCACGTAATTCACTTTTCTGCGACTTAGACATCCAGGGATCCTTCAAATATGAATAGGTTAGGCTTACTAGATTCACTAACCCATTACTGGACATCATCTCTTTTATCTACCCTAATTGGAGCTGGAAGGGCTATTAAGATCTACTGGTCCTAGTTGTGGAACATTATGGTTCTTGATGGCAAAGGTTGCCACTAATGCTGCCTGTATGGTAGCTTCTCTGATTGCTATCCTTTCTTGTTCTTCGTGGGTCTGGTTCTCTTAGTTGTTCCATCAATCTTTACTGTTCATTTAACCTTAGCAGAATCTCTTGCACTGAGTCACTTTGTTTATTCTGACCCCTGATGTGCCTCTATATCACGTGTTCTGCGTTTTCTTACCATCTCGATTTCTTAATATTTTAAAATGAACAGCCATACTAGGATAACAATTTAACTTCCATACTTACCATTACACTATTCCATTGTCAGGAAATATTTTATACACTAGGGCTTTTTAATCAGTTGGAATGGTCATCATCAAAGCCCACGGCCATTTACTGTTCTTTGATGCACCTTCTGCAAGCTAGCCAAGCTCGAAGGCCTCTCTGGCCCATTCTAATTGGGCTAAATCACATCTTCATCCTCGAAGAGAAGTATAGTTTTGGAATTCACGGGTCTTCGATTCCCAAATACGCCCTATCAAATTCATGGTATCTGGATTTCCCGTAAGCTATCTCTTCTTGACGGACTTCATAATCTTGACTCAGATCTTCTGGTTGCCTCTGCATCTCGCTTGAATCTTGAGATGATACCATGGTATTGGATCCTAATCCAAATGGAGTATATTCGGGATTCTCTTCCCGTTTCTGGATCCCCTTCTACTAGTGTGATTGGCCTCTCTGGCTCAATAAAGATTCTTTCAATGGATGTCTCAGCCATACTTTGCATCTTCGTCTCTTCTTTATTAGGAGTTCTTTCTCCGGTACCGGCATCTCTTCCGACTCATTGGCTTTCGAGTGCTCTAAGTACAAACTTGTCTCTATAATGTATGTGACTTCTGTGCTATTACGTTTCATGCTTAACTATTCATATTCATGCATCCAAAGCATAAATAAATTAACATGTTTTCAAGTACAATCACAAATTCAATAAGCACTTGACATATTTCAATCTGATAAGCACTCATTAACAATGCATAACAAGCATAAGTCGTCAAAAAAAATCTTTACTAAAGCATAAGCATGTAAGCTAAAACCTTGGGCTCTGATACCACCAAGTGTAACACCTCTTATTTTCCCCTATTTTCTCATATTAGATCACTTTAGAATCACTATTGGGCTTTAGATGACTCAAATTAGCCTTTTTGGTGAACTAGAAAAATTTTCTTTTTCTTTGAAAACGTTGTTACTGTTCACTAGCCCTTTTTTTCAGATTTCTAGCTCAACTTTAAAAAATCATAATTAATTCTAGAAAAATAGAAACTGAGTGGTTCCAATTTCTAAATTTTGCTTTTTAAGTGATATATAAGGAAAAAATACTCACTGTTGATCTCCGTACTTCAAAACTGCCCGCACCGGATACTGGGTAATAATTTTATTAATTACTTTATAACCCAACTAAACTTTTCTCAGTTCGGGTCTCCAGCATTTGAGGACTCCTGCTACCTCGAATAATTATTTCTCAGTCTTTTAGTCCTCTAAAAATCCTTAATTACAAAAATGTCATTACTCTTTATACTTTCCACATATTTACTAAAATGCCACTAGCTTCTTTATCTTTCTCATATTTACCAAAATACCATCACTTTTTCTACTTTTTCTTAATTCCAACCTTACCCTTGGTTACTTTGACTGATTTTTTGTCAACTTTGACCTTTAGTTGACTTTTAACTAAATTACCAAAATGTCCTTATTATTTTATGACATTTTGCATCCTAGGTCTTTTTAGTCAAAATGACCATTTTACCCTTGTCATTAGGCCAAATGACCATTTTGCCCTTAGGTCATTATTACTTGGAATTCTCAAAGTTAGGGACTTAGTCGATCATCCTCTTTCTTATTTAGGCATTTTCCTTACTATTTTTCTTTTCTATAGGTCTTAAACCCTTTCGTAATTTATCGGTTTGACCTTTGCTTCCGTTCACAAAATTTGGGATATTACATGTCACAAAGCAGCCCACAGCTTCATAGTTTAGCACTTGTAATTGAGGATACCATGTGACCACCAAGCCCTTATTATCATTATGTGAAATGTCCAAAAAGCCCTTGGGAAGCTTAGGTTTCTTAGATTCTCTTACCACCCATAAGAAGTAACTTCTAGTGTCATTCAAGCCCCAATCTATTTGCTCATTTGTTCATTGTTTAGAGCCGCTAAGCTGCCAAATGAGACATAAACGACAGACCCACTTGCCTTGTCGTTTAGCCAATTCATGCAACCTTCGTTTTCTTCCATGTAAAAGCTGAAACCATAGTTCACTAACCTGGACCGGACTGGCAACCGGCGACCCTGCCTCTAGTCCGGTCCGGGTAGTGTTTTGACCCTGGGTTGGGGTCACCCGGCTGGTTTGGTGGGTCAACCGAATTACTCTTTTTAAAACATTTTCTTTTTAAAAAACAAAATAATGATTTTTTAAATTTGGAAGGTAATAGAAATGAAAAAATAGAACTCCTTCCCCACATAGGCCATATCTACATCTACTTATTTTTTTAATTATTTTTATATAAAGGATGAATTAATTTCAAATTTCAAATTTGAAAGCTAAAAAAATATAAACAAAACCCCACCATATATTTTTTTTTATTTTTTGTTAGGATGAAAATTTTAAAATTATAAATAATATTGAATAATAAATAAGTTATAAGTATATGCTTAGTTTGGTAATTGTTAATTTATTAATAATGGAATTTACTGCTTAATTTTTGGAAGTTTCAATTTTGGATAATTTTATTGTGTTAATGTGTGAAGAAATTTATTTTTAAATTTTTTTATTCCTCACTGGTCTGACCCCAATCTGATCCACTGATCCTTTATTCACTAACTTATCCGGTTCAGTCACTGATCTAGTTTCCTCTACCTTAGCTGAAACTATAGGAGCAGTCACCTTTGAGTCTCTTGTCTAAGAACATTGATGGTACGGTTGGTCCTATTGTCTTCAGAGGGAAGATTTTAGCTTGCCAATCAGCAGCCTATAATGTGTCAGAAAATTTTATTAACACTAAGTACATCAAACGTTGTGTACATTCTTTTGGGAAAAAAAAGAAAAGAAACAAGACTGTTCCTAAACAAACAAAGCTTCCTCAAGATTTAATGAATTTATTAGCGTCAACACATGTGGGAAGCTTTATGTTGTCGTCCTCAAATTTGACTGGTAAAAAGTTGCGGCCTTTAATGTTTTTTAATTATTCTAATGTGAAAACATTATTTTTTATACAAATCAATTTTGTACCATTGCTGAAAAGATATATACGTATTAGCTAAATTTTTATTCACATTAATGCGCAGCTTTAACAAGTAGTTTTTTATTGAGCACCTGAAATCATTAAATTTTAGAGGGTGTAGAGATTGTCACATTTTTTAAAGTGGAGCAAATTGCTCACTCTGAATGAGGCCTAAAACCCATATCTTTCTTTGTTTTTTTTGTGAGTCCCCCGTGTTTGCATGTGTTGTACATTGTGTATTAACCAACTCACTGAAGTGGTACAACCATTGTTTATCAAATAACCGGTGAAGTGGTATATTAACCAACTCACTGATCAGTTTGATTTTTGTAACTTTCCAAATTATGTTCTTTTAAGTAAATGAAAGGTTTCTTTATCTCTTCTTCTTTCTTTATGTCATTTCCATGAAGTTTGTTTTGTCAGAATGTAGTGATACCTATTTTTAAAACAAATCAATATTGGTAGAATTCAAGCTTTAACGGGAAACATGTGCTATGCCAAGCTTTAATGGGAAGCATGTGATATGCCAGTTGTAGCTTTTCGATTTATATTTATGCAGAATTTTAAAATACATAAACATATAAAATTTGAGCTGCGTTAACAAGCAGTTTAGTAGGCAACATCACTTTGTTATATTTTATTAGCACTCATTTAAATTAGTATTTGACTGTTAATAATAAAGATAATGCACCATGCACGTGTCATCCAAAATAAAAAAAAAAAACATCGATCCATTACTATTATATTATTTTACTATATCTCCAGAATCATTGCTTGGGGTTGATTAAAATTGACCAATATAAGGCCTAAAAGCCACTTGAAGAGTTTGGAAGTGGAAAATTGAGGTCTCCTTGATTAAGGTCTTGTGTTTCCGATCGGTGATATCTCAAATTTTGTTCAGTTTCATTTCATGGCTTCATCACTTAACTTCTCAGGTCAAGTATCTCTCTCCTTCTCTCTTATATATCTCCTCTCTTAGTGTATTTTTCTTCATCTCATGGTTAATTGTGAATATCTTTTAATTTATGTTATTGTTCTATGATTAGATTCAGACACCAAAAAGGATCAATTTTCCTATCATATGGTCAAACGTCTTATGAGCGAACATGCTAGTGTAGTCCCTTAGAGGAATATACATGCTAGTCCCTTTAAGGAAGATGAAGTTTATTGTAGAAAAGAGACTTGCTCAAAGTTCGTGAACCTAAGGAATGGATTTTAAAGAGAACGGGAATGAGAACAAGGATAGAAATTGGATTTAAAAACATGTTTGGTATGTAGGTTTTGAGCATTGTAAAGTACTTTGAATTTAATGAAAGAATATATTGCAGAGGCTTGTACATATAATCTACCATAGTATATTTACATTTAGACTTGTACAAATGCTCTTGTTGAGGTATAAGACGAGCACTTGTACTAAATGAACCAAAATTTTGGTAGGTAAATTTTATTATGGCTGAAGAGAATATAGGATTAAATTTCTATAAAACTAAGCATTTCTTAATGTGTTTCAGGTCCGCTAAAAGATTGTCACAAAATCGAGATATTTGACAACAAAAATGAAGAGAAAACTGATCTGTTAAGCTCCTTGAAAGCCAAATTAGTTGATATAGACACTATGGAGCATTCCTTAGGATCAGGATGTTGCATCTACAAAGTGCCACCAAAAATTAGGAAAGTGAATGAAGAAGCCTACACCCCTACCGTGGTTTCAATTGGTCCATTTCACCATGGAGACAAGAGATTGGAAACAATGGAAGAGGTCAAACTGTGGTGCCTCAACAACTTTTTAAAGAGGAATCAAGAGAAATTGTTGGAGGATTATGTTAAAGCACTAAGTTACTTGGAAGGTGAAATTCGACGATCTTATTCAGAGACCATATCGATGAAGAGTGACGATTTTGTTAGTATGATTCTAACTGATGGATGCTTCATCATTGAGTACTTCCTTTCGTGTCTAGATTTGTTAGAACAAAACCCTTGGCGATTTAAAATATGGCCAACATGTGACGTATGCCTAGACTTGATTTTACTTGAGAATCAGCTGCCATTTTCTGTTCTTAAATGCCTCTTTGACCTAACTTTTCCCATCGGTTTTGATGGTAGATTTTCACTCGTTGAGATAGCCTTCAACTTCTTTCGGAGAGTGTTCGTACACTATTTTGATGCAAAAAGGGAATTCCGTGAGAATTTTACTTTTACCAATTCTCAACAACTCCACCTTGAACAAAGGATTGCTACACAATTTGAATCATCTACATGCAAAAGAACGATCCATCACCTGAACGATATGCTAAGGTTCTTTTACCTACCACATCAGTTACCAACAAGAGGTTTTCACAAACTGAAGCCTGTGTATACTGCAAGCCAACTACGTAAGGCAGGAATCAAATTTCAGGTCAATGAACAACACAAAAGCATTACTGAGCTAAACTACTCAAAAGGACTGCTGAAAATACCACATTTTCACGTGAGTGATTGGACTGAGATTTTGACCAGAAATATTGTCGCATTTGAGCAGTGTCATCTTGCTCTTGAGAGCTATGTCACTGATTATGTAACCCTCATGAACCATCTTGTCAACACCGGAGAAGATGTTGAGCACTGCTTGTTGAGAAGGGAATCTTGAACAACTTTTTGGGCAGCAATGATCAAGTGGCTTCCTTACTCAACAGTCTTGACAAAAATTGTGCGTTTATGACTTGCAGTATTGATTATCTCTTTCTATGTGAAGAACTGAACAAGTTTTATGAGAATCCTTACCACAAGTACAAAGCAATCTTCAAGCATGAGTACTTGAGCACCCCTTGGAGAATAGCTTCTTTCATTGCTGCAATTTTGCTTCTTGTCCTCACTCTAATTCAAACAGTCTCTTCCCTTCTTGAGATAATTAAAAAGTAGGTCAAAAGTTTTTATACCTCACATATCTCTTCACAATTCCATTTGAATAATAAATTGCTGTGCTCTTGAGTTTTAGACCCTGTTATATGAACAAGTTTTATCCTTTGCTTCTGGCGTTAATTTCAATATATTTTATATCCAGTTAGACTTAGTTGGCCCAGCATTTTTACTAGTTTTTGTACTGTTCATACCCTATTTCATCAGTTTAATTACTTCTTTCCCTTATTAGTTTTCTCATTTCACCGGACTTGTTTTGGTTTTCTTAATATTCATCTTAATTAATTATGCTAATGATCTCATCACGACCGCTACAATTTTCTTTCGTTCCCTGCTGGGCCACTAATAATACAAAGACCGATCAATCTGAACTGATATGAAGAATTAGATGCTTATAGCTTGTACAGCTCAAGACAATTTGTATAACTGATTACACTAACATGTAAAGCCGTTCATACAAAATTATTCAGTAAATTCTTATGTGGTGTCTAACAAGGCATCTAAAGTCCAATACGAGTTCAGGCAAGCTGGAGATTCTCTTTATGGCATTAAGGGCCCATGTTCTAGAAGCCCATTTAAAAGTCGGAGATTGAAGAGGTTAGAGTAAACATTTGGGCATCAATTTGCTTCATCAAGGGCTCATAATGTTTGTATGCATGTTTAAGATGCAAGTCAGCCATTAACCACAAATATTCTAGCCCATATTCATGCTTTTACAACCTATAAAAACTTGAACACGTGGCAAAGCATGAAATCCATGAAACTTTTCTTTTTTTTGCAAAACACAGATACACTCCTACTAGAGATAATCATAGTTGAAACACTACCAGACATCAAATGTAGGTGTCTCTCCCAATGGGTATTTAAACCTTGATTTGCTATATTACAAAATATTAGTTCTTTCAATTAGACTAAACTCCCATTAGTTGAAAATTCTTGAAATTGGTGTAAAATAAATACCGGAGAGGTTTTATGGCATGTTTGCAACAAACCCATAAGAAAAGTCCAATATCTTGAATAAGGCTTCTTTAATTTCTTTTTCTTCTTTATTTCATCCCAATAAGTTTGGTTTTGTAACGTTGCAAATAATCTGATATTTTCTTCGGTTTCATGGCTAAATTATTCAACATATCATCAGGTCAAGCTTAATTTCTCTACCCCTAACGTATGTATCTGTTAGTGTAATATTTATCTATTCTATTATTTATATGTAACTCTGAGGTTTAAAGATCAGATTCAGACCCCAAAAAAGGATAGCTAAAGGCATACAAGTCCTTTTAGATGAATATACTCTGCTTGTATTGCCTAATATATATCTGCTAGTTGATTAAAGGAAGATTAAGGTCATTAGAAATCTTTAGGCAGAAAAAAGTTATGAACTTTGTGTGAAGAATTGAACAAGTTTTATGAGAATCCTTACTACAAGTATAAGGCAATCTTTAAGCATGAGTGCTTGAGCACTCCTTGGAGAATAGCATCTTGCATTGCTGCAATTTTTCTTCTTGTCCTCACTCTAGTCCAAACATTTTTCTCGCTCCCCTTTTCTGAGAGACATAAAAAGTAGGCGATCACTGATCAGTTTGAATCATCTACAGTCACAAAAGCGATACATCACTTGAATGATATGCTAAGGGTGTTTTACCTACCAGATAAATAACCAAGAAGAGAATTTGGCAAATTGAAGTCTGTGAATATCGCAAACCAACTACATGGGGTGGGAATCAAATTTCAAGTCATTGAACGTGACAGAAGCAATACTGACCTAAGATGTTCAAGGGGAGTATTGAAAATTCCATATTTTCAAGCAAGTGATTGGATTGAGATTGTTGTTAGAAATATTGTTGCAATTGAGCTGTGCCATTTTGCTTAAATATTCGACACTGAAAAGGATGTTGAGCTGCATTAATCAATAGTCTAGAAATTGTGTTCATGACTTGCAATAATGAGTATATATATATATCTATATACATATATACATATATATATGTAAAGAATTGAACAAGTTTTAATAGAATCCTTACAACAAGTACAAGGCAATCTTTAAGCATGAGTACTTAAGCAACCCTTGGAGAATACAGCTTCTTTTATTGCTGCAATTTTGCTCCTTATGCTCACTTTAATTCAAACAATGTTCACTATCCCTTTATCTAAATTAATGGGGAAATTAATTCTTCAATACTTACCGTTTCGCCTGATTTTTAATCAGATCTATGGATTTGTTTTCTTTTTCCGAGTTCTTGTATTCTTTTTTATTGAGTTCTTACAATTTCCTCAGTTATAGGCATTAGTCTTCATATGCTCATAATCTACTAATTAGGACGGATATGGATGCTGATTAAGTAACATGTAAGTTACTAGGAAATACAAAATGAAAAGGAGATTTTCTAAAAAAATTAAATAATAGAATACAATTTAATTATTATCAGCATACAAATAAAAGATTATTATGATTTTTTCATCTCAATGCGCGCGCGCGCACACACACACATATATATAATCTAGTTTATTTTTTATTTCATTTAGATCGATGTGCTAAATTTAAACCCAATACCAGTTAGAAATGAGGGTTTTAGAGTCTAGGGTTTTGAATTGTTAAAAGAAATATTTTTCAGCATCTTAATGTTAATTCTCAGTTGCATCCAGTACTCTAACTTTTAAAAGGAACATTTTAGAAAAGCATAAAAATTAGGTCAAAATCCTTAACATCATTAGGTCCAATGTTTCAATCAACAAATTATGTCTAGATCAAAATGCCAGTGCAGAATAGTTCCACATAACCTAAGCATTGTCAGGTTTTATCATGAGTGATGTGTTTTAAAGTCTCGCGGCGTCGAGTGATTCCCTCTTCTAGGGTTTTCTTTTCCCTCTCTGTTAGGGTTTACGTCGAGTTGGAGTGTGAAGGCGGTCGGTCGGTCGTCTTGCGGAGTCCTCTTCCTCACTGCTGGAGGATCTCTTTTTCTCCCCTTGTTGAGTTTCTGGATAGTGTCCCTATGGTGGGAATCGTGGAGGTCAGGGTTTCAAAGTGGATGTCGGATGGGGGTAGACATATCGGCGGAGGCGGGAGTCACTTAGATGCTTGTGGTTTCTATTCCGATGAGGCGACCTTTGATAACGATCTTCGATGGGTGCCTCCTGGGTCTTGGGAGGCTATAATCGGGGAATCTCGCCAAAGATGACTAATGACTTTTCTTATCGCCTGCGCCATTGGAATGGTTGAGGTTCATGGTCTCTCTTGCTTGAGTCGATAGCTTTCGTCTAATTTCCAATGCCATATTAGAAATAAGGCTTGGAGGAAATGCATAAGCACTGGCTTGGTGCAAATCGTTCCTGATTTGTGGCCCAATAGCTCCCCTATCACAGCTCCCATGTCTGTAGGCTCCGAGGAGCTTGCAGCCGAAGATGCCACTCTTGGTTTTGGGGGTGGTGGGGGAAATGGAGTGGTTCAGGCTCAGGCTCCAGTTGTTTTTCCTTACTCTTCGCTGTGGAAGTCGAAGGGAGGCCTTATGTTTCAAATCGCTGGAGGCTCAGGTAGAGAGGAAATAGAGCAGAGGATTTCAGAGAAGAAGATCCTGAACACTAGGGAATCTGAGGTAAGTAGGTTCCCTAATACTCACAAAGCTTCTTTTAGAGTTGTTTCGGTGTTGAGTATCCAGAAGGGTAGCGAAGCTGAATTTGTTAGTGGATGCACCTTGTTAAGCATGTTTAATTATAGTGAAGTATTGAATCAGATATAGCAAGGTTTATCTACCTTCATAGTGTGACTAGGTGTATATATAGGCTGTTCAGAGCAGTCTTTAAACTAAAGGATGTTGCCCTTGTTGTCACTGGTTGGGTTGAATTGGTGTGGAATGATTTTAGGCGGTAAAGAAAAGGAATGGAAGCTCTTAATGCTAAATTCATGGCTGCTGAATTTTTTGATAGAAAGAATTTTGGTTGGTTGGAGGTAATCTCCTCTTGGTCGATAGATAGTGTGTTTGTGGGTTGTTTTCAATGACAAGACTATTTGAAGGTAAAGTTAGGATCACTATCTTAGCTATGTTCAATGGGGTTGTACATGTAACATCCATTTTTTTAAAAAAATTAGCATTAGAAAATGTTATTTTATGATAATTGAAATTTATTATATTGTATTTAAGTAATATGGTTTTGCTTAAATATGATTTTTGAGAATAAAATAAATTATAATATATATAAAATAGTTAAATGGTAAAAAAATTGGGGTCTTTTCGTAATATTAGTTTCTTTTGGGTCACATGTGATAATTTCAGCGAAATTGTTTTTAAAACAGTGGAGCTTCAGACTTCACTCTGTGTTTTCGTTCTCTCCGTCTTCGTCCATCATTGTTACGCACAGTGGAAGTTTTGAGGCTTATTTTGATTAATTGTGTTTTGGTGAGTTGAGCTTTAGGCTGGGACTATTGTGGTATTGCATATTTGTTGTAGCGTGAGGTAATCATATTTAATTTATTTCATAAGCTTGTCATGGGTTGTAAGATGTTTTCGAAAACATCTTTCGAATGGTAAGTATTATGTTGATTTAAAGTTTACTTATAGTGTTTGATTTGTGAAATTGATATGAAGTTACCTTTGGAAACTAAGCTTTATATGTTTATGAATCATTGGTGAAGTGGATAACACTTTGGTATTATGATTTATATTAATGACTCTTTATATCATGTGAGATTACATTATAATTGAGAATGTGATGGAAAATAAAAATATGTGTGTGTGTATGCGTGTGTGTTGTGAAAGGATGATGACTGTATTGTTGGGGCTTGGATTGTGATGAAGTATGGGAAGATGACATACTTGGTAAATTATGAAGTCCATGGCAATAGTCTCCACTACTGATCATAGTGGTTGACATTATACTAGATATTCCAAGTCTTGAACACAGTTGTGGGCAGCTTTGGGAATGGTCAACTCTCATGAGTCTTGGACCCAGTTGTGGGCTACCACAGAGAGGATGACACCTTCCAGTCTTGGACCTAGTTGTGGGTGGCTAGGAGGGGGTTCATTAACCTCATATGATGGTTGACTTTGGCCAAGTCTGCTATCATTATAGGTTAGAGTCCATGTTAGGTGATACAAGGAGGAGTTTGGTGGTGGGAATTGTGTACAATTGTGCTGTACTGTGTTGGTATATATTTGGTTACTAATCTATTCAATTTAAACCTTGTTATTCTACCAACTTCTCTGTCTAGAGTATATTATTATGTTCGGTATGTATTTGATGATCAAATGCTCTTTTGGTTTATAAATATAACCAATATACTTTTAAATGAACTTATCCTTGCTTCACCTCTTATAACCCTCCTTGAATATTTGATAAATTATCTGTTGGTTACTAAGACTTTATGTTTCATCCTGTGGTTTCAACATTTTCAGGAGAGGACCCCAGTACTGGTAGACGGGAAGGAAAAGAGTCGGAGGCATAGTATTGTGTTAGCCTTTTGTAGGGCCTCCTCTTTTTAAGACATTTATGTGGAATATGTGTATATTGCCATATGTTTATACTGTGCATATTCTTCATATTATTTCACTCATTTTGGATGTTATTGCATCACTGCTAATCCGCTGATGTTAGTCTATGAATTAGGCATATGCCACCCCGATAAATGGTATTTTGATAACGATTGTTTTCTTCATGGAAGGTTCTATTTGTGGATAATATAGTTGATGTTTGAATGGCATCAGCAATCTCCGAGTTGAGATGGCAGATTATTAAATTTATTTTTATTTTTCTCAATTGATTTAGATGGATGTATTATGAGGTTTATGGATGAGGTCGTTTCAGTACATGTTGTTCATTAAGGGCTTGACGAGTGCCTGTTCAGTGTAATCGGTTACACTATTCTTATACCGGCAAAACAGGTGCCTGTTCAGTGTGTATGAAAACATTGTTCATTTCTGGGCTGGAGTGGTGGTTCTATTATCGAATATTTGGATGAGAGTGCCTTACTATCTACAGATATGATTATAGTCCTCCTTGAGTTTATGTCCTCAAGGAATTTGGTCAGGAACCATTGCTATGAATGGGTTCTCATTGAAGCATATTTGGCAGCCGGGTGGTTTGTCAAAACTTTTTTGGACTGCTCTTACCTACTCAGTTAGGTGCATCGAGCTCCGTTAGAGGCAAAGTCCTTCTCTTTGTTGTTATTAGAGTCCGTTTCTTACTGCTTTTTAGAACTTTTAATTACTTGTTTTTTAGGTTGTTTAGTCTGGATTGTCTTTATTTTGATGTCTTTAGATTGCTTTGTTTGGATTGGTATGTTTTACCTCTTGTAAGTTCTTTTTTATTTCAACTAGCATATACTCCCTCGCGCGATGCACGGGTAGCTTTTTTTTAATTACAATTTATTTTCAAGGAATTAGGAATGGGGCCAACGTGATGCGCAAGTAGATTTCACTTCATGATATTTAAAAAATATATCACATTCTAATTTATAATTTTAAAAAAGCAATTGAAATAACTGGAAAATTTAATACCGATAACAAATAAAAATTACGAATTAAATTTTATAAAAAAATTCAATTCAACCTTTTCAAAATAAAAAACAACTGAAGGCAAGTTTATATATGAATATTTTAGTTTACAACTTTGGTATACCTTCATTTGCTTATTGTATTTTGCAATGCTTACATCATGCACATTTTTTTATAAGTTGAATTAAAGATTTATTATATTTTACAATGTTTTGTGTTGCATTTATAAATTTGAAATTATTTCATACCAAATAAACATGTCAAACAAAATTTCTAAAACCATTAAATTTTACTACTATTGTACGTAGTCAATGTGGTCAAACACTTCAAACAAAATTTCTAAAACCATTTCAAGTTCTCTCCTGAAGACCGAATGGACAGTGGACTAAAAGGTTGTATTGTCAGATGTAGAATCAATTGCCACGTTTTTTTATGTGGATTTGCAACCAAACATGAGAAGAGAGAAGAGAGATGAATAATGACATTATAAGCCAAAAATCTGCTCAATTTTCAAACATTTGGTCTGGAATGTTTATGCTATAACATGAGAAATCACCCATGACAAAATCCAAAAAGCACAGGATGGTTGAATAGCCCTTTTCATTACTGAACTCAAAGGGTAGAAATAGTAATTCTTCTAAAATATTGCAATGATATAACTTACAAAAAATGGCTTTCTAATCAATCATCATATATTACGGGCATTTATTCTTTGCTTCAATTTTCTCTTG
>JANTPZ010004020.1:0-29392 GCA_025593235.1 Vachellia pachyceras
CTGGATGAAGAAGATACTTTTTTGGGTTTATCAGGTTTTTCATCCATACTGGCAAGCATGGCAGAGACAGAGAACTTTTCCTTCTTAGCCTTTGTCGCGGGGCCAGCTTCGTCTGTCTTTTTCCTTCCCATTGCAAAAAACTGGTCCAAGGAAGAAGAATCCATATAAGTTTATGTCAAAATTCTCAACTACATTATCATTTTCCCTGTTCCATTAAAATGTAGCTTATGCACCATATGTATGTCAAAAGGGAAAGATACGATTGTGATATCAAGAACTGAACTGATCAAATGAAAAGTTAATATTAAATGTAATTTCAACTATAATAGATTCTACTAACATGGTCAGGATATTCACAAAGCATGATATGAAAAATGCCTTCCAAAGAATCAGGAGACTATCATAACAATTACTTTATAGTTCTTCAATAATTTTTCCAGATCAATCACACAAACATGCAACCTAGAATATACTTCTCATGTTTGGCCATCCATAAACCAAATCTTCACAATCAAACGAATCCAGCAGTAGTACTGAATTCACTCTATCATGGGTTACGAAAATAAAACAATCATTAACATAATATGAAGCTAAATGAAAGAAACAATACTTGTTCAGAGTTATATAAGCATAAAAACTAACCACAATAAATTAGAATCAGTGTAAAATTTTGAGGAAGATATTCATGGCATGAATGTCTATTCCAATGATGGGACTATTGAGACCCATCATTTGGAATGTTATTCAATGACGTAAAATTGATTTTGACTTACACCACAGTCAATTGTCAAATGACCCTTCTTTAGTTTGTGAACATAACACCCAAAATTTAAAAGAAATGTCATTGATTGTTAAATAAAGCCAACGATAATTTTTTCTCCAAGCAGGAAGAGCTATGTTGGGCCAGTAGTCCTAAGGCCATCTAATGCACTTTTTCTCAAAAAAAAAAAAACCCCAGTAGTAAATAATGAGAAAGAAGAAATTATAAAAACAAGTTAAATGCATAGCATATTAAAGAAGAGACTGCAATATGAAAAATGAAAACAGAGTCATGATGAAAATCCCAAATCAATTTCTTAATAGTTCGCACTTGAATTATAGTAGTCATTTCACCACAATTAATGAAACATAGCAAATTGGTATATTCAGAGATCTCTAAGTTGAAAAAAGAATAATTTGATACCAAGCGAATGGAAACTTCAAATTAATATGGCACTGAGAAACCAAAAATGTGAACCATCATGAATTATAAAATCACATTTCAGAAACCATGAAATTGACGTGAAGAAACTTTCAATGTTTCATTATCAATTACTAAAGTGAAAGCAAAACAGCATGTTAGCCAAACCTTCCCTGATCACAAAGTGTCACCGTAATCGGAAAAGCAAAGAGAGGAACAGATGGAGGAAAATAGAGATGAAAAGATGTAATAGAGAAGTCGCTGGGAATGCGTTAAAAAAAAAAAATCTCACAGGCCGAACCAGATTACAAGCTGACCTTTGTAACACAATATAGATCACAAAACAAAACAAACTTCACACGAAGATGTACAAGCATAAAAGGGGAGGTAAATCAGACATTGATTGCTCTCTTAATTTTATAAAAGCACTAGCATAACCATAACTAAGAGATAAAAAAGAGAGAACTAAAACACTTCAAGAACGAAACCAAAGGAGCCCGCTTAAAATACTGGGTTCAAGCTCTAGTGTGTTCGAGAGACAACCGTCAACAAAGAAAACAAGAAGTAATCCACGGTAAGACACAAAATATTATCAAATATAAGTGTTAACAGACTTGGAGATTGTTTGCTTTCATATAATGACCTTCCCACGGAACAGTCGAAGAGCCCTGAACCACAGCATGCTGACTTACAGTCAAACCTGATCCCATCTTTGCAAGGTGGACAATAATCGATCAAAATAATAAAAATCCCAACCTTAACAACCACTAACCTCCTATGAAAAATACACCCACGGCTTCAAGCAAAAAAAGGGCAGAACAAAACTGGAAAAAAAAAATAAAGGTTTCAACAGCTGTCCCAACCTTTGTGCACGAAAATGAAGCAGAGAAAAATAAACAATCAGCTCGACTAGAGATTTCAACAAATACAAATCTTTGGTATCATCCTCTATATTGAGATATACCATAAGGCCAATAAGTTGATTCCATAGCGCACTATCAACCCCTTGGCCTAAAAAAAGTAGTCTTTCTCGATAAAGTCGGACAACTCTAGAGGTCACCGAAATCACGAAGCCTATGGTTTAGAAGAAGAAAAACCAAGGACGGAAGCGAGAAATCTGTAGATCTATTACTAACCGGCTGTGACGTTGACGATAACTGGTTGTCGCGGCTTCCCCCGTCGCTGGATGGATGCTGCCGCAGGTGCTGGTATCAGGGTGTGGGCGTGTGACTAAATAGGGGGAGGGATAAAATAGGGATATTAACGAAAGAAAAGATAAAATAGGGATATTAACGAAAGTTCATGAACGAAAAGATACCTACCTTCTTTCGCAGATAAAATATTTTTACAATAATATTTGATATTTTATTTTTAAGATATTTACTATTAGATTTGATATTTTCATTTTTAATACAGGCATGTAAACACATAATAAATAGATGTAAATAAAGTAGATAATGCATGTGGATGCTATAAGAAAGTTCAAAATATTCAAATATTTTCAAATATAAATATTTAGTTAAAAAGTTCAAAATCAATTGTTCATTCTCTTATGATACTTGCTTAGGACATGTATGATTTTTTATTTTTGTTTTGATATTAAATTAATTAGGGAAGCATGAACAAATATTTATATTTTTAATTATGGATATGTTGTTAAAAATATTAGGAATTTTTTTACTAAATGAGAAAGCAAATAAATGTCCCATAGTATGTTGCTTGCATTTTTCAAGCAAATTGCATTCTTTAATCTTGATTTACTATATAAAATTAATAATGAATTTATTTAAAACATATCATATAGAGTAAATATTTCTTATTTTAATAAAATTCTCAAATTTTTTTCAGATACATGTTTAAATATTTTAGTATAAAATCAATAACTTTATATTTCTTTATAGAAATTTAATTCCAATTAGATCTTTCCTAACTAAGAAAAAAATTAATAAACAAAGGGTATATTATGTGATGCAAAATATTTTAAGAAATAATTTTTTTAAAAAGAAGCATTAAGAAAAATTAGTATTGAATGAAGTAACTTTGATGTGATCTATTCCAAATCATTGTATCACAAGTGGTACCTCACAAGTCACAGGTTTTAATTAATTTTGTATCACAATTGGTACCTTAAAGGTCTATGTTTCAAAGGTTTTAATTCACTTAATTTGCACCAATGAGAGTTGATACAGATGGTAAGGAATGAGCTTAACTCCCACAAGAAGGTGAGTTTAATTCCCTCTGCCGTTGTAGGGTTCATTTGGTAAGCGATTTCGTAAGTCCCTTGTAAGTGATCAAAGAGTCTTGGGGCCATGCTCTGACCTTGGTGGGGGACCGTTACTGAACTCATCTAAACTTTTATATATAAAAAAAAAATTCACTCAACTTGCAATTTTGGTACCTTCTGAGGCCAGTTAAGCGGAAAGGATATGGAATTTTGGATGAACCTAATGTTGTCTATACTCGCTTATGTTAGTTAATATTATACTAAAATAATGTAGCTATTTTGTTATTCACTATGTAAAAAGTTTAGGATATTCCTATCATGTACGTGTGTCTCTTTTTCCATTGTAACCGTACAACCTTCATGGTTAATAAATACCTTAAGCCCATGGATTCATTTGAACCCTTTGAGCTTTATCCATTTACAGCTTTCTCTTGGCGTCAGAGGCCCCTTTTGACAAGCGTCAGCTGTTTCTTCTCCCTCAAACCAATCTCCCTCTCCCACTAACCCTATCCTATCTCAGTTGACCCTCCTGTTTTTGTGTTGACTTGGGAACTCATTTTCCCCAACAGTTAGGGTAGAGCAAAGGCCCGTAAACTAGTAAGCCCGTCTGAACCCGTCAGGAAATTTGCCAAAAAAATATATAAAGACAATCCCATCACATACTGAAAGATACATTCCCATTTTTAAAATAGGAAACATAGATCAAGTCTCAAACACACAAAGACCAAAGGAAACAATTCAGAACACGCAAAACATCAACATATTTTTATGGCAAATCTGAGACAGTGAAGTAGCATATTCTCTTGAATCCCCAGCTGCCGGCAAGAATCAGGCCATCTATTCCCAATCAAATAATTAAGACGAACTTAAAATAATGCAAGAATTTGTTTGATGTGTCATCACATTAACTTTCTTACTTGGAAGAAAAATTCTTCTTAGTTTATATACAGAACTTTGACAACTTCAATACTGGTATGAACAGTTATTATATGTGAACTCCGAGATCAAGTAATTCTGCAAATAAGAACTTGTATTTGGAACCAGAGCAGTAAATGATACTATTAACATGCTTGAACTAAGAAAGTTCAGAAATAGAGGCATCTATAAATCGGAAAAACGAACCAGTTTCATGCTCAACACTGATTGGGCTTTCATTTGAATGGATGTTTAGAGTTGGAAATACATTACATGATGAGATCCAATCACTTCAACATGTTGAGGTATTTGACATTCGAGGTACTCGGGTAAATTTTGTGCCAAATTTGGGACATTTGAGGTGCCTAAGAATCTCATATATTCCAAGTGTTCATTATCCTATGATTCCAATGCCTCCCAATTTAGAAGAATTGATCATTGATGTTGAAAGGCTATTCCGACAGCAATGGAATAACGTTGCTCAACAGATTCATCAATTTGCTGATTCAAGAAATATAGCTTTAATCCCCAATTTGAAGTAATTTTGGGGTGGATTCATCATGAGGTTCACAAGCGATTTGAATATGCTTTTTCAACTTTTGTTTAATATTTGCTTAGCGCATCTGATACTCATAATGATCAATGTTGGTGTCAAAAGTAAAAGATTGTTTGTTCTGATGTTTGATTCAAATGTTTTCTTTTTTGCTTCTAATAATCTGTGCTGAACGTGTAGAAGACTTGTATGTTTTATTATGGCTTTAAATGATAATATATGCTGTAAAATGTCAAATAATTGATATCTTTTTTTTAAAAAATGTTTGCCACACAGGAAGTTATTTTGAAAAGGAAGTAAAGATTTTAGTTTACAGGATATAAAGATCACAATGTCTGTTCTAGATAGGAACTAAGAATTTGATGTATCAATGAACTTCAAGTATGTATAGGGTGGATATTAAACCAACGAGTCGTAGTTGAAGGCAACTCAAGTATGTACTTTCTGTTTTCTCCCCTAATATTTTTGTCTATGTGAATAATTACAATAGCAATTATGTATTTGATTGAATACTTTGATAACCCTTTGATTAGGACACATGCTCTCAATTTAAATTAAAACCATGGATTGAAAATCATCAGAGCCGTTGTCTTCCCAAAAAGGGGGTTGGGAGGGAGATCACACCAACAAAATTTAATATCATAATTACCAAAGGTTTGGTTTATCCGGCAACGAGTTGTAACAATATAACTAGAGATATCGAACTCCGACTCTTGAGAATGATGTAGCTATACGAAGGGATGAAGACCGGAAAGTTTCAAGCAAAACGCTGGAAGACAAGACGGCGATTGAAGTTTACTGAACTTGGACGGAGCGTATATCAAAGGTTGAGGAAGAGATTATTTCCTTGAATGAAAAATATGAGAACACAAAGAAAAGCAGATGTCTTCTTTGGGACAATGGTCTTGAAAGGGAGATCGAAATTGCAGTCTTGAAAGGGAGATCGAAATTGCATTGACGAGGGTACTGGAACTTGTTGAAAAATGTATAGAGAAGATTCTAGCTGATTATAAGCTGCCAGAGGGGGTTATGAAGGAGATTGGTGTTCCATCAGCTGACGAGTATGCGACTCAAAAAATACAGCCTTTCAAGAAATTCTGAATCTACTGCTACCGGGTAGTAAAAATGGAGTAAAATGCGTGGTACTTCATGGACAAAGATGTGTGGGGAAAAACAACAATAATGCAAAACTTAAATAACCTTTTCTGTTATGAGGATAGCGTTCGCTTTGAAATGGTGATTTTCATCAGATTGGCGGCTGATGAGCAAACTGAAGGCCTCCATATCCTGCAGGAAATTGCACAACGAATAATGGTGGATGAACAAGGTGATAAATCCCAAGTTGATAGAATAATACAGATTGTGCTGGAGCACAAAATATACTTGCTGATTTTAAATGGTGTAAGGTTCTGCCTTTGCCTTCCCATCCTCATAAGTCCCGTTGTGATATCTTGATTTTCCAAGATATTCTACCTCCATTGTTTCCTAAAATGGTAACAAAATAATAAAATAAAAGGGAAATAAAATAAAAAAAATTAATTTATGAAAACTTTAAATTATTATCATCATCTATGATTTGATCAATCCCTAAAATAATGCTAGATTTTTTATTTTAAACTCAAAATATTATATTTTCTAATTTAAATTCAGAATTATAAATTTACTAATTTGAACTCATAATCTTTTAAACGTATATTGATAAATCTTTATATATATATATATAAAATATATATCAAATATAATAAAAGTTAGAGAGTAATCACATTGCAAGCTCTATTAAATATGAAGAGCCTCGCATTTATCGGCACAGAGCTTTGAGTAAATACACATCTTGGGCTAAAGTTAAAGATTTAGAAAAGATATACTCAAACTTGGAGATTTGTTATAAACGGTTGAAGAGCCAAAATGTAAAAAAAAAATGATTTCTTTATGCTTCACTATATCTACAAACACAACCCTCGGGGTTGGTTCAGTGATATCGGGCTGACCTAAGCTTAACTAAGGTCAGAGGTTCGAATATTGCCTTGGGCATGCAGCTTTTAATAACCAAGGCAAGCTGTCCCATCATTTGTAATTAATTATTAAAAATGATTACAAAATGGTATCAGAAGTGGTTACAAAATAATATCAGAAGTGATTACAAAATGTTATCAGAAGGAATTACGTATTACATAATTAATTATTAAATCTTTGATATCATTTGTAATTCCTTCTGATACCATATATAATTCTAATAGTGTAGTATGCAGTTAATAGCCCTGGGTTCTGACTTCCAGATCCATTTATTGCAATGATTCAATTCCAAAGTTTTGTTATTTTTTACAGCCTTGCAACTAATTCGTCATTGAAGAATCATGCGGGTAAACTAATAAAACGTCTTTTTTTTTTTTTTGCCACATAAGAATGACTTGTTTTATTGTTGCACCAGGTCGTATAGACTATAGACTTCCCCCTTATGCTCATGTTTCTGTTTAGGTCATTTTGATATTCTATTTTTTTCAATTTAAAAAAAAACAAAGAAACATCTGGTGCACCAGGAAAATGAAGGGCAAATGACGAAAAGAAAGGTCTTAATGAGTTTGATTTTTTTAAAAAAAATAAAAGGGTTGAAAAGTTATAATCAATTTTCATTATCGATTAATTTTACAGCTTCTCTATTAAAAATTTTAATCCTACTTGTCCATTCTCTTTAAAATAAAACGCATTAAAATTGGTCCTTCATTTCTTTTCCAGTTTCCTTCCCTGACCCCTACAACCAAAGAGGGGGTCAAATTTTTGTCAAAAACTCAAAATGCAAGCCTCCAGAGTTCGAGAACACATCAAATGTTCCCCAAAAGCTCCAAACAATTTAATCAAGAAGGGGACAAAACAAAAACAAGTACTCGAGTCCAAAAAAGGCGAACAGCAGGCTTTGAACTTTCCTAACGCATAATACCAATATCTGAATAAAGAAATGCTTCAGGGCAGTGAACCCTATCTGATTTCCTACTTCATGCAAAATAAAAAAAAAATGAGACAACTTAACTCGTAAGACAAGGATATGAATGAACAAGTTTCTATACATTTGTACAGATCCTTTAAAACAATGCATCGTAGAAGCAGGAAGGATGGTTACCTTGCATGACCATCGAAAAAGCAACTTCGCATTTTAAATAATCTCCGAACTATCACGCCGCAATAACTTCCACACACAAATAGCTTCTTCCCCTTCACACAAAAAAGAAGGGTCATTTTAAAGCTTCAGTTTAGCCCTACAACGTTCGAGCCCTATCGATTTGTTTTCTCATCCTCGTATTGCTTTTCCTTCCACCACTAAATCACACAATGCCAATTCTACCACATGCCACAGCCAATTGTCAAACATTCCTACCGATGCCAGAATTATCTCTAACACCTTGTAATGAAACTGGATGCTCCCTTATTCGAGATAGAAGGAGGGAAACTTGCTCTGTTGCAATATCCAATCTTTCCTTTGACTTGGCAGATTCTGTGATAAGAGAAGAAACCATGTTTTGTAATAACTGTACTCCCTCAGCATGATCCTTATGTGCACTCTGAGGAAGCTTAGCAGAAGTCATGCTGATTCGACGCCAACGAGAGGGAAGATATCTATCTGGGATCTGAAAGCAATTCCCAGTTGATAGAACTCTAAGAGCATGCCGACAGAGAATTCCAGAGAACTCAAACTGGTGGCAGCTGCAACTTATAATTCCTTCCCGAGGAGCCCAATACACTCTCCGACCTCCCTCAGCTTTTGTATGGTGCCTCACGAGGAAACTATCTTCCAATGGAAAAGATGCATAATGAGCCGCCAACACAAGTTGTTCCTGAAGCTTTGAAAAGGCAAAAGGAGTGAGAATTGTAGCAGCATGTGACTCCATGGGGGCTCCAGTTTTGAGGCAAATATTCTGAAGATTCTGTTGCATTGTTTGTTGTTCTCCAGTTTGATCTTTGAAATCCACAGCAACAGCCACCTGATTGTGCAAGCCCAATTGAACAATAAGATAGTGTTTTACATCTTCCAAAATATAGGATCGAATATACTCTTGCGTATAATGGAAGTCCAAATTTACCTCTAAAAAAAGGAATTAACAGTGGAAAAAAATTAAAAATTTCCAAAAAGAGAGAATACCTGCTCCACGAAGTGAGCAAGCCGGGTCTGTGCACTCAGAAATCGCTGAATGAAAGCATTAATTGATTTTGATTGACCAGTTGTCGTCATTCCAGCAAAAAAATGGCTTCTCAAAAATGGCAATGCCCAAAGTGAACGTAAAGTATATAAATTAGCAATGTGCCTGCTAGCATGCAACCCAAAAGAACTGACTATATCCCTCCAACCTAGTTCAAAATCCTCAACTGACTCAAGATTGTAAAGCCTATAAAATTCAGCCTTCCATTCATTATAACGTTCTCCTAGAACAGCACTAAACCAAGAAGGAAGTTTCGCTACAATCATCCAAATGCAGAGAGCATGTTTAGTTGCTGGCATTTCAATGGCTAATGCTTCTTTCAGACACATATTTTGGTCTGTTAATATTGTCTGCGGAGCCTTCCCATTCATAAACCCTAAGAAAGCCTTCCAAGAAGACGATGAAACAAAGAAAGCAAAAGAAAACTGCCAAAGTGAATTGTAGAGCCATTGAACTTTTCAAAAATTAAATGCATCCACAACAAATAAATTCCACTAATAAGGGAAAAGAAAAAAAGAAAATTAAACCACTTCTCATCAATGATGAAAATGCCTTGCCCATTTTAGATGATTGGCAAAGAAGATCAAAGGATTATAAGAAACTACCTCCATTCCCTATCATGTCATGTGCTAGGAGTTTTTGTTCCAAAATACAAGCGGACAAATTTTAATTTTCAGGAGTAATTAATATGTTTTTCCTTTACTGAAACGGCCTCCAAAGATTTAAAAATTACTGGACTCATGGATCCGATCCATTAACATGTTTTGCTCCCAATGGATGGGAAACTGCTTTTGGTTGAACATTGCAATACACTAACCAATGAGGTAGGAGAGAGTTGACTGTATTTAATGAGTAAAAGTATGGAAAAACTGTAAGATTTTTCATAAACTAAGTAACTTTTAATGATTATCTTGGTGTGTGTGAGGTAGAATATATATGACTTGTAATAAGGAACGGAGTCCTCAAACAAATTTGCCCAGGGAAATCAGTTCAAAAGAAGCATTATACAACAAAATTATATTTAACGAATTGAATAAAATTATGAACATCTGGAAGATCAAGTAAATCCTGGAGACCACCCTATTGATGTGTTGGCTATGCTAAACAGGTTAAAAAGTTTTCCCTCCTTCCATTCCTTTATTATGGTCAAGTCACATAAAGTCTATGAAGAAAAAGATGCAAGAGATCACAAAGGAAACAGAAGCTGACACAAACATATACAGAAATAAAAGTGAAATTATATAGATGGAAAAAACCTCTTCACAATACCTTCAATGCCCAGGAATATGACCGTAAGTTTTCTTCTCGTAGAAGCACACAGCCAAAAAAGCAAGGCATTCCATAATTATTCATTCCAACCCATATACCTAATGGCATGTCAAATGCAGTCAGGCGATGTGTTGTATCAAATACCACAGCATCACCAAAGATATCATATGACTGTATTGATGAGGCATATGACCAGGCTATATTCTCTAGACAGTTGTTTGAATCAATTGTGAACTCAAATTTGAAATTAGGGTCTTTCTCCTTAATATTTCTGCACATTCTTAGTAAATCTATGCTTTCCTCTTCTGGTTCTAACTTCCTAAATGATTGAAGTAAATTCCTCACATCCTTTTCAGTAAAAGGAAGATATCCAGGTTCCACACACTTCTCAAGCTCCATAAGCTGCATCATTTGATGGACGGAAATCCCGGTTTTAGAATACATCAGGATTCGGCTTTTGTCTGAATCTGAAATACTTCTGTATGCAGGAAGAAACAGAACTTGATTTGGTTCTAAAAGTTCATGATTATGGTGATTGGCAAAACCGGTAACACGCCATTCTGGAGAGCCCAATTCCGTTGTTTTGCTTATACGCATATAAGCTTGGCATCCGCATCGGGAAGATTTTCGATTTCTTTGGGGTTTACTTTCAGTTGATGTTTTGACAGGAGTGTTACCAGCACGATGGCAAACAAAGTAGCGTCTAGTTAGTCCTTTTCCAACACCATCTTTTCCCTCTGTACGGTGTCGTCGAATTGAGAACCCACACCGCTTGGCAAATTCACTATAAAATTCATATGCAGCATCATGGGTGCTAAATCTTAGCCCAATATATGGAATTGAATCATTAGTAGTCTCCAACGAAAGCCTGGTTTCATCTAGTGATTCCTCCATGCTGCTTGTATCATCCAAAGATAGTGATCGCTGGTCTAAGGGATCATCATAAACTACCAACATTGGGCTAGCATCCTCAGACATTATATTCCAGTTACCAGCTTAAAATAACCTGCACTAAACAACACTAACATGGACAAATAGATACAGATGCAAACAACATAAAATGGCGGGTAAAAAATGATGGAAGTAAATGACCAAGTCTAATCTTGTTAACCAATTAATAAAGCATCACCACACATGGAAGGTGGAAGTGTGGAAGTGGGACAAATAGGGGGCCTCTATCTAAGACAAGATTGAAAAGTAAGTTTTTACCACCGTTCTGAAACCAAAGCAACAAGGAATAAAAATATAAGGTATATATTAATACTAGCAAGGAATGTGATAAATGAACTTTCATAAAAACAGAACCAAATTAAGAATTATCGTATATATATTATATAACACCAGTTTACCGGAACAAAAGGAAAAAAGAAAAACTCAAAGATCATGACATATGATGACACTTCATATTATTCAAATTATCTGCAATGAAGAACTTTATATTTCTTCTTGCCCAAATTCCCGCTAAAAGTACAATTACACGGGAACCAAAAAAAGAACCCATTACTTTACTACAATCGTAGGCGGACCTATATTACATGGCCCCCACTGAAATCTTTGAAATACGCATAGATGATATAATGCCCTTTTAATTTTTGTTCCATATACTTTGACGAAGATGCCTCAGTAAGCCAATTGATTCAGGCAACTCTTCCAAGCCACTGAAGAATGACAATTAAAACTCAAGCTTATATATTGCAAGACACAACTCACGCCAAGTCATTCACCAAATCATGCATAAAAAATACCCAGAATTTTCAAAATCGACAACAATATAAAGAGATTAATAAGCAGAATGCCAATGCACAAGAAATCCAACATTGCACAACAAAACAATTCGAAGCATTTAAATCGCTAGTTATCAGAAAGAAGAGAACAGAAGTATAATAGCCGATTTCACACCATTGAAGCAAAAACTATTAATCAAAGTTAAAAGGGAAAAACAACTTTTATTCAAAAGCGTCAATATTCAAACGATTACACGACCAGATTCAAAGCCAAATATAAATGAGAAATTTAAAACAAAGCAAGAAACGGTGTGACGGCATCCTACACAGGGTTGAAAGCCACGCAGGGAACAGATTCAAAGCCAGAGCCCAGAATAAATAAATCAATCTCACCGTATTTGGGGGGTGAACTAAGCTCTGTGATTTGAAACTTCTCCACTACTTGCCAGAGAAAACCGAACAGCCACACGGGCTGACAACGGCGGACGGCATCCGACGGCGAGCTCGATAAGTGCGGAATGCAACGTCGACGGAAAAAAATGGAACCGCAACCTGCTAGACGAGACTGTGTTTTGCCAGGGTTATAATTATTTTTTAATATATCTAATTTTTAATTTCCATATAATTCACATTAGGTTGGTTTGGTAAAGTGTTAAAGAAGTATTTTTACACAAATTGAGATAAATATATACATGAGATTGGGTCCATTTGGTAAAGCAGTGGAGAAGTATTTTTACACAAGTCGAGGTAAATATGTGAATGAGATTATCTCGTTTTGCGAAAACACTGTTGAACATATTTATAGGGTTACCAAACGGTGTCATTATCTCGTTTCACGGAAAAACACTGTTGAATATGTTTTTGAGGGTGGCAAACATGTTGCCAAACGGTGTAATTATATGTAGTATGTGTATGTATTGGATAATTGTGGTAAATTTTTGTACTAAACTCTTCCATAATTTTTTTTAGAAAAAAAGATTTCATAATACACAAAAATATCAAATTATATTTTAAAATATTATTTTAACGAGGGTTCAGGCATAAAATTACTACTTATTACGAAGTTTTTTACTTTAGAATAATATTGTTATGAAGGCTTTTATATATTCAACATAAAAGTTTCAAAATGCAATAATATTATTTTATTTATTGGACATTAATATTATTAATGATAAGGGTAAAATTACTCTATTTTAATTTTACAGGGCAGTCTTGAATTCGGAAAAGCTTATTCCGTACTTGTTTTTATTTGTTCCAATCCCGTAAATAAAAATAGTTATCATAGAAAGTCCATACCTCTGTGGGGTGGATGTTATCCAACTCGATTTATCTTAAATAAGCTCAACTTAGCTCTCCAAATTTAATTGATATTATCAAAAAAAAATATAAACATTTTTAACATCATGTTGGAATTTGTCAATGGGCTTGTTTGATAAAGAGTTAAATAAGGTCAAAAGCACGTTCAACAGTATTTTTTCGTAAAACGAAATAATCACCTACACATCTTTACATTGACTTGCGTAAAAGTACTTCTCCATCACGTAGTCATGCCAGCCCATTGACTCAATAATCCCGCACAAAGGATACATGTACACATATATACATGAAGAGAACATGGTGTCAACGAATATATTAATTTTAAAAATCCATTTGTTAATATCTATACTTTTCTTCAATTTTTTCTCCTAATTAAATGCTTTAATTATACTTTGATGGTGGCATTAACTCTTGTACAAAGGCTATCTGTATTAACATAACAAAGTTACAATAGTTAATAATAATAAAAAAAGCAAAATTAATAAATTAATTAAGAGAAAAAACATATGTATTAAATTGAAAATTGAAGAAACGTATAATAAACACTAAGAAATTGGTTTTCCTTGTATTAATGGGTCCGTTTGGCAGAGCAGTGGAGAAGTACTTATGTGCTTATTCACACAAGCCGAGGTAAATATGTGGAGAAGATTGTCTCATTTTGCGGAAAAACACTGTTGAACGTACTTATGGGTATAAGCACCTTGTTGCCAAACAAAGCCAATACTTCTTTAACCAAAAACAGTAATTTGTTTTTATCATTCCAAAATAGCCATACTACTCTTAGTAGAAATATTTTCATTAATAATTATTAAAATATTTTGCAAATTAATTTTTTTACAAATTATTAAAATTGTCATTGTTACCTCTCAAAGTTTTCACCAGCATCCCTGAAAACTACTACACAGTGCCTCTTAAAACATCATTATTCCCTCGTGGGTCTTCTAATCAAATTTTCGCACTTCTAAAAAATTTGTTCCCTACTTTTGAGACGAATATGACCCAAAAACTTCAGGTTGGCCTTTCTTAATAAGTGGCTAAATGATAGCATCGATCCCCATAAAGTACTATCACTGACTGCATTTGCATTGATATTTTGTATTCATAGATGCCGGAAGTTGCATAACAGCAATACTGTACAACTGACTGATACTGAATCCAACATATAATATGTTGACAAATAAGTTGAATGACATGGGTCAGAGAATCAGATTAGTATACAATAATGACAATCGAAACAAACTAGAAAGTCCTTGCGTGATTCCTAATTTTATACATGATAGAATATGAGGAAACTCGAAACGTATGATAACAAAGGAGTCTTGCAAATGGAAGGCAAAATATATGAAAGAACAAAAGGCAAAATTGCAGAACAAGTCATGTGAGTATGGAGCTCCGAGAATGACAAGTTTTCGCCAATAGCATAGAATTTAAACCCCATTTTTTGGGGATTCACTGTCAGTCGTTTCTCTAGTAGATGTCACTGCCAAGGCTTGTGAATTTTTTATTTCCTCCAACTGTCAAGCAAAATGGGATTCGGTGACTAGATCCTTACATGGTATAAACAAGATCAAGAAACTATAGAGAATGTCTGAATAGCAACATATAACCGACCACCCATAAGAAACTTAATGAGGTATAAAAATTAGATCTGCAAAGGCAAGTGAAGTAGGTAACAGCTTCCACATATTACAGCCCAATTTGCAAGTTACTCATTTACAACAGTCAATAACAAAAGAAATTTCGGGAGTAGTTTTCAGTTTGGCCAACTAACATCTCAAATTGAGGCTATTGTTAAACAGCCACATCTGGTTACAAAGATTAGAGAACTACTCTATAAGGAAAGGATGGTATCGATAACCCTGGTCAATACAACAGATATGCAAGCGGCAGATTGGATAGATAGAGAAGCACATAAGATAAATTCGCATCCTCACATATTTTCGGAACCCCTCTCCTGGGTGTAGGGATATTTTGTGCATGTTTGGCAAATCTTTATCCCAACGGAGCACGTAAACCAAGACAAAATGTATCTTAAAATTTGTAAAAAGCATCTTGGAATCCGTAACTCCTTTCTCCGAACGGATTCCCAAACACATACTTTGACTAAGGAGGCTTTGCAAGTTAAGAGCCTATGTTTTTATTAGCAACTTTGCCGAGATTTGTCTATGTATTTACATGGGGGAAGCAATATTTATTAATTTTAGCATGATCTGCTTTTCTTTTTGTGTGAGGAGGGGGCAGTCCCAAGTCCCAACCGAGGCAAATGGCCTCTGTTCCGAAACAGTTATGCTGAGACAGTCAACCAGAAAACACGGGTGTTCCAAAACAGGCTTTTCCCCATGCAAATGGCCTCTGCTCCACTTTTTCCTTCGTCCATTTATTTCATTCCCAATGGTTCCTAATTTTCGGCCACAATTCCCTAACTCTTGCTGCTGACCAAACAGTTCAAGTCCTTATATACCATACTGCATACATTTCAAGAAAATCATTCCTCTGCCATCTTCAATCCCAAGATCCCAACATTCCTAACTTGACACAATCAACAGTCGCTTGCAGACACAAACAATGCTCCTAGTCATTTCAATATTATGCATTTCTAATAGATAAATGAGTAAGATAATCATATCATGTTTAAAATTTGAGCTATGTAGAACTGACTAGATGAAACATACCTGCTCTACATGGAATGTATATCACAGCTACTAATATATCTATTACAAATAAGCTCCATTGAATAGTAGCAGTTGTACATGAGTAATGTACTGGTGGTGAGTACGGGATAGGATAGGATAGGCTTCTTTCATGACAAGAGAATATGAAAAGATTGCATAGGACAATCAAACACCAGCGCTGACATATCACTCATTTTCTAAAATTTATAAACTTCCCTGTATATGAACTAGGTTATATTTTAGCAAAGCAATTAAGATTTCCAGTGGGTTTATAACATTACAACAACTCATTAAAAAAATGTAAATGATTCAGGAGTACCTCTTTGCAGGTCTGCTGGTGTGCCACCAAAAGCTCATTATATTTCATTTGAAGATCCGACATTTCAGCTTGCAATTTTTCATATTCAGAGATAGAAGTACTGCCTAATTTTTGTTGAATGAACCTGAAAAAGAAAAACCTGTTATACATACTGATTTACAAATGAATGTCCGCGCAAGCACATTGCAACAAACCACACAAATCCAAAAGATACTTACTCAAGGGCAGGGGAAGGCTTGTCATTTTGCTCATATAAAGCAACGAGAACTGGAAGACAACAAAAGAGAACAAAAAAGAAAAAGAAACGTTCCGCCAGTAAATTAAGTGATGGAATCAAACAATTCAAAGAACCATCAGTAAGTCCAACGGATTGTTAAGATTGCGGAAGAAGATAGAGAAACCTTTGGTAAGGGCGTCCACAGCTCCACTTGACTCCAGATATTTCCGGAACGCTTCCTTCTTCGCCTCTTTTTCCTGAATTAATATTCCAAGTGGGTGAGTTATGAAATTATAGAATCGCCGGTTCTTAGAATATCAAGCCTTGTCGGCTTTCATCATCGATAATCGGAAATCACAGAGAGAGAGTTTATTACCTCTTTGTATCGCATCATGATCTGCTTTCCTTCACAAGCACCAAACCAGATTTGGTAATAATGGATGGAGTGGAAGAGATGGCCATGTAAATGCAGCAAGTAATGCTGCATTCATTTTAATGGTGGGACCTCAATCTGAACCGTTCGATGGATCTATTTGTTGATGATAGGCCTGACATGTTTGTTGATGATTTTTGGGAAATTTATTGGGAGGTACTAAATAAGGAACTTATATAATGAATAGTCCCAATTTTAAAAATATTTATTAAAATGTCTCATTGACAACATAAGGTTCTATACATTGACAACATTATGTACTGTATTGATAACACATCATGTTGTCAATGGGAACTTTTGATAAATATTTTTAAAATTGAGATCATTCATTGAATAAGTTCTTTATTTATGATCTCTCAATAAATTTCCCATATTATTGACCGCAATGTTTCAAATAACAAAGGGTACCATTATTCCAACTTTCTTTGATGTGGATTCTCTATTCCTAGTTTATGGAATATTGCAAATACTGGAAAGAGGGGGCAAGGAATGAAAATCTTCCTACCCAATCCCCGGATCAAACACCTTACCCCTTTTTTTTTTGTTTTTTGTTGTGATTTTTTTATCAATGAAATTCCCCTTTTCTCCCAACAAAATAATAAAAATAAAAATATGGAGATGCATAAAAATAAAAATAGAATTATAAAATATTAGAATAACTAAATAATGAATCACTTTTAGGAACTAAAATTCGTGAAGATGTTATATAATCTGAATGTTCGTGCCCGTGACAACCTGTCCAAAATAAATAATTTTATATAAAATATCCAAATTATATAAAAATCGTTTATTTTTAAAAGCTTGAACAAACATGCTCTAATTTCTCTCCCATAAGCACTTGATCATTAGTTACCAACACTAAATTTATCGTTATTTTGACTTTTTAATTTTTTTTCTCAAAATATACGAGCAATGTCTGAATAATTGACATAAAACTTGACATGTTAATTTCATTGGCAACATTTAACTACTATTTTCTTAGCATCTTGTTTTTCAACAGACTTTTTGGAAACCAAGAATATGCCCAATAAAATTCAGGTTCTTTCTTCAAATGGCTAAACACCATCACAACTTTGCCCCAAAAAAACAGAGAAAGAAAGGATGATTTCACATCGATCTAGACAATATTAGAACTTAAATATAATGAAAAATGAATGTGAATTACATATTAGCATCATAATCAACTCTTTTTCCCCAAACCATTATGCTCACTAATTACTATTGCAATGCATGAAAGCAATACTTCTGGAACCTTTTTTTCCTTTGATATCAGGAATTTTTTGTTATTAACATCTCGGAAAGTAACATCAAAACTCACTTTCATGATCCAAAAATTAACGTTAACATATAAATTAAATGCCTCGGATCAGAAATCAGATATAGTATACAATAATTGTAGTAATGACAAGGGCAACAAATTAGAAAGTCCTCGAGTATTTCCTAATTTCATACATGATTGAAGATATGGAAACAAGGTCCTTGTTAAGTGTAGACCCACCAACGATCTTCTTTATGCAATCTGAAAGTCTAGTATAATAAAGCAACAGCTGAGTCAATGCAGCCCTTAAGATCTCCATACCACACAAGAAGTTGCTGAACGAAGTAATGACATCTTTGTGCATCAGCTCTATTGCAGCCTTCCACCTACTAGCAAAATCCTTCACCAGCGGCTCCACTTCGGCGACAGTTATCGGCTTATCAGAACTTGAAGAGGGGTCCTCAGCTGATATATTATTATTACACATACTTAAGCCAAATTTCAGAAGAATATAAAATGCAGATAAAAATGTCTTGCGATGTGTCATTTATTATGGTACTCACAGGCTCTGGTCTTCACAAATTTGATTAAATCGTTAAAATGTTCCTGAAGCAATTCTTCCTGCAAGAATGAAGGACGATTTGGAAAAAAAAAATTGCAGATGAAAAGGGTTAAATGATTATATTCCCTATTAAATCTATATGTGCCCCTCCCCTTTTTGTAAGTTCCCCCAAAACGTTGGAGAATATAACTCTTGCATTTTACCAGCATATATAATGGTCTCCCCACCAAAAGTAATTTCTTGAGTTGGCACAAGTACTTGGATATGTAGTTCAATTCTTACAATTCATTAAGACTTCATATGGTTCAACTTCTGGAAGGGAGAGGGTGAGTTTTAGACATGAACATTCCGTGAAAAGACGTCATATTAAAGCTAAGTCGACTTTAAACCTCTGTAAACTATGTTTTTCCCTTGCTGAAACCAGCGATTAAAGAAAATGATTGCAGTTACCACAAATAATGCTGTATTGCTCTTCAGCAGTTCCTCAAAGTGCATTTGAATTTTCCCACCTTCGGGACCTGCTTCCTGAAATCAAGCAAGATGAAAATTTTCAGCGGCCCACAATAATCAGTGTTTCTGTGAAACCGCATTGCCAGCAGGTTTCAAAATAAAATGAAACCTTGTCCAAGTAACTTGCTGTTTTTCATAAAAGTCCTTGACACGTCTTGCTTGATGCGGACATGATGATGCCCAAAAAGGGAAAAGGAAAAGAAAAGGGAATCCAAATGCAATTTAAAGTTTCTCATTGTGTCTGAAGCCAGTGTTCAAACATGTGTTTGATGTGGACCAGACTTCTTTTCAAAATGAACTCGCTTTATAAGCTCCATAAAAAGTGAAATAAAGGGTCAATTCAGAAGTTCCTACCTTTAGGACAGCAATGGTCATATCATAATTGTTTATAAGAAAAACAGTTTGCAGCTTTGGTTTTGGAAAATTCTTGGCAAGCTTGATAAGTAAGTCGTCAACAGCCATTCTCAATCGTTCCAAGTTCAACTCCAGCTGAAACATGTAAGGAGAAAGATTTTATCACCAATTCACAGAAGAAACCTTCATGCCTCTAATTTTTTTATTTCACTGACCTGGCCATCTCCGTACTCAACATTTAAGTGGATAAGTGAAGCTGTGAACTCAGCATAACGTCTCATGACATAGTGAGGATGAACATCATCTTCCCACAACGTCTTTACATTTGCATTACGAAGACTGCTGAGGTGCATATCAAATACCATCTTAAAACGAGGCCATAGAGAAATATTGACCTGCCCAATTGAAGATCCAATATCTGTTATGGATCAAGCTTATGATATACATGCCTATTGACACTTTTTCTTTATCAGTTATATCCATTAAAACCATCAAACTGAAGGTTCATTCAAATAAAAAAAAACTTTGAGCGGGAATTCATAAATGACATAAATATGCAGTAAATGCAATCATATGTTGTGGAGCTGGAATTCATAAATGACACTAAGCTCAAACCAAAAAGAAAAGCTTGGCGTCAAAACTATAGTTGTTCAGTCATCTAGCATTTTGATAATTCTTTTTGTTTGGCCCTTGGTTATTTTTTTGACAATATTTTAGTTCTACAGGCTAAAACTATGAGTTAATAGAAGCTTGCATTTCGCTATGTATCAGGTGAGCTCTTTCCATTTATTCATTAGTTCTGTGTATATATGCTGTTTATTCGGCTATGCTACATGTCATTTACAGAGATTATAGTTGGTCTATACGTGTAATCCTATTTCTATGTTAATGCATAGTGAGAATGAACCATCTGCGCCTCCATTCAATATTTGCTTGTCTCCTATTTTCTCTGATTTCTATTCTCTATTAAGCATTAAGCAATGAGGTAGTTTCCTAACTTCCATCCTTTGATTTCAGCCACTCCGATTAAACAGAAAGCTCATTGGCCCAAAACAAATCCTACATTTACTCATGAATCCACATCCACTCACCAGAAAATTTTATGACGGTCTTGCATATCAAACACGAATAAGAAAGCATTTTCTAAATAAGCATATAGATAATGGAAACTAACCTTATCAAAGTAAGAATCCAAGCATGGAATTCGCCTTCTAGACATGATGAGCTGAAAAGAACAAGCAAGTCAGCTACAGATTAAGTAGATTATTTGAAGTTGCACTAAAAAATTTGCCAAATGACACTACATCTTAATTGTTTGTGAAAAAGTGCTGTGGAAAAAAGAGTGGTAAAGCTATATCAACAAAATTTAAATAAAAACTTATTGTCCAATCAGTGTAGTTAAAGGGTTCACATCAGTGACTAAATCACTTAGGTACAGCGCTGCAAAAAACCCAGTGACACTCTATGAGGAGAGCCAACTTCAGCCAAGCACTTTCTGGGCAGTACTTTTGGTGCTTATAGCATCAATCAAGGCAGGCGCCAAATGCATGTGTAATTTGAAGGTTGAAAGGAAATGGGCAACTTAGAAGCCACATCCAAATATTAAAGAAAAAAAAAGTCATAGGTAAAATAGGAAACTATAAAACCCAAACTTAGAGATTGAAGGTTGAGATAAAATAATGATACTAGTAGTGTTTGTACAAGGCTATCTAATCTCCTCTCTCAAAAATCAATATCATAGGGTTTGTTACCTGATGTTGACGTATTATGCATATCATAAGCATCAGCCCTATAGCATCGTAGCAATTTTGAAGTATTAAACTGAAGTGCTCATCGATGACACCAAAAGGACCTAAAAAATCAAAGATCAAATACTAAAGTCATTTGATTTTCCTAATATTTTATATGCTTGCTCAAAAGATTTACTAAATAAATACAACGAATACAACAGTGAGCATAAAAAGTTCATTCCATGCATCATGAGCAAGCACTTTCCCAATTTACAATATGTTCAAATGTTAAGCAGAAAAAACAAAAATATTAATAAACTTCATAAGTTATACCTGAGAAGATTTCATAAAATATAGATTCCTCCACAAAGAAAACATCACAAAAATGATATCTGCAGATGAAAGAACATAATGTCAACATGCAGATAGCTACAGATTTTAAGAGCATTATCACTTAATATGACAGTACTAAGAAGCCCAGAAAACTTTATAGTACTCAGAAGTAGCAGTATCCATAAGCAGCTTATGCAGGCTCCTGAACAAGACCTCATATGGATATTTAGTGGAGCTGGCTTCAGCTATATGAGGAATCAAAGCAGGTTCATCAATTTCCTGGTTCCAGACAACAAGCAGAAGACTGTTAATTCTAAAGAGTTCTCCAAATGTCCCTAAAATTGGTAAAGATGATAGTCATCTTATATACTTATTAGCTCCTATTAATCATACAAAGGCACAAAAAATTCATCAGTCCAACAAACGTAAAGTAAATGCTTTATAGTGTAACTTTGTTTCATCTCACATCAAAGCAAAATAAAATTTATGAATCACTTCATGAAACAACAGATACCAAGAGGCTAGAGCCTTGAAAATGATCCCACTCAAAACATGTATCTTTCTCTCTATACAATTGTTAGCTTTATTTCAAGATACCTTCACTCCTTGAACAGAATCATTTACACCTAAACACAGATTTCTTGGCAAATTCAGTGAGCACTTAGGAAGGGAATCATCTGCAAAAATACTCCCTTCTAAACTAACTCGTAACTATTGCAGGAAAAAATAAAGGCATAGAGAAACATTCTTCACTTGTATGGATGCTCTGATCGTTCTATGAATGATGGAAGGCAGATATTTATAGGCAAGAGGCAAAATAAATTTACATACACGCATAAACACATACATATATCCCTAGATCTAAGGGGATTATAAAGTAATACCCTTGAGATCTAATATATTTACATAACAACAAAAAATAAATTAAAACTTAATACTTCCATAGTACCTTCAATATATTGATCCTATCCCCAAGAGCAAAAACTGCAGACCGATTCTTCAACGGTTCCCAGACTCTTGTGAAAAGGCCAGTGCTTCTTGTCTCCACACCAATTAAATCATTGGATGTTGCAATATCCAACTGTAGTTTCTCTAGAGCTTGTATGTAAGCTCGGAAATGTGCACTAAGAACCTGTAAAAATACAGCAGAATTAAATGCTTCATGAAATTACTTGAAATTTTATATGAAATTTGTTAGATGGGGAAAGAAATATTCTGAAATTCCCATTCATTGATGTACCCTAATAAGGTATTTATACATTTAGAGAGATATACATAATCATATCCCTAATATCTCTCACTAACCAGAGTCCTAATATATCTCAATAATATCAACACTAATCATATCCCTAATATATCTCAACACTCCCCCTCAAGTTGAAGCGTAGATATTAATCAAGCCCAACTTGTTACAAAGGTAATCGACCCGTTTTAGACTCAATAGGACAAAAGCCCTAAACATCAGAATGAACAAATTCAAAGGGGGACGTAGCCCGTTTATTAACTTTAGAGTCTAAACCAATCTAATGATGATAAATGACTAAACAGAGGATAAATCCTCTTCAAAGACATCAAAGATAAATGATCTAAACACGATGCACCACCAGAACAAGCAACCGAACGCCGATCATCAAGGAAGTAATCTCTGTATCCCGGCACAAGGAAGGGTCACACCAAGGACCAAGAAAAATGATGAAAGTACTGGAAACAAAAGAAACCACTTGAACTACACCAGGAGCCAGCCAAAGACAAAACAGAAACGCTGGAGCTATACCAGGAGCCAGCTAAAGACAAAAACAAAAACCGCTGGAGCTACACTAGGAGCGAGCCATAGACAAGACAAAAATCGCTGGAGCTACACCAGGAGCCAGCCAAATCCCAATAACCAATAAAGACAAACAACCAGATTCAAATAAAGCCACAAAACACGCAGTCACCAAACGTCACCGTCCAACCAAGAAACCGGCCTAATCTCACCAGAAAAGACAGTCGACGTCGAGAAAAGAAGAATCAACCCGAAAAACGCCATCACGTGCCGGACACGCGCCGTCGAAGCGCGCTGATGTGCGTGACGCGTGATGTCCACGCACTGGCCACACGCCTCCAGAACTTGATCGAACCACCGGAGTTAGATCGATCTGATGGCAAGGAACCTCAATGGGTGGCGCGTGCAAGTTAAATCATAGGGCAGGATGCTATTTTGTCTCACGGATGAACAGTACCCACGGTATGAACAGTAACGGCGGAAAAATTCAACCAGGCTCTGATACCATGTTAGATAGGGAAAGAAATATTCTGAAATTCCCATTCATTGATGTACCATAATAGGGTATTTATACATTTAGAATAATCATAATCATATCCCTAATATCTCTCACTAATCATATCCCTAATATCTCTCACTAACCATAGCCCTAATATATCTCAATAATATCAATACTAATCATATCCCTAATATATCTCAACAAAATTATTCTAGCTTCATGCTTCATGAACTACTATTAATTGCATATAAAATTATTCCAGCTTCATGCAAAGAAGACAACTAGAATAGTAACATGGATCACCAGCCTCATGCTTCATGAAATCACCATTAATTGAATATAAAATTGACAATTCTAACATGGATCTGATGTAGATCAAAATGGGCAGAGGGAAGATGGAGAGAGAAGTAGAGGATAGATGACAGCAAGAAAAGGAGGGAGTAACTAGATAAAAGAGGAGAAATCAAGGGAGGAAGAAATAACTCAAATATCAATATCATTCAATTCATAATCACAGGCCTGCAATGAAAATGATTCTTGCTATATTTATAGAGCTCTAAGCAACTTAAACCTAACTTCAGCTTCAAGCAAAAGAAATCATAAAAAATAGGAAAAATTTACTGAACGGGAAATAATCCCATAAACCTAAACCAAATTATTTATGTAAAAGATAATTAAAGTTCCAATAAAAATAACCATAAAATTAATGCATGAGCTTCCTAATCTAGAGCATATTCCAATATTCATCATTAATTATGTATTCCATCAGGGTCACTAGCCAAAATGTTTAGCGTCCAAGAAATCCAGAGAATAAGCCGTTTAAGAGCATTGATCACTCATAGCTTAGATCAGCAATGAAATACTTTGTCAACATAGATCCAAAGTGACAGCTACCAGACAGCATTTATCTGTGTCAGGCTGAAACTGAGCTTTCAGTCTCAAATGCTGTCATACCTAGATTCAAATTCCATTAAAAAAAATTGCACTTTTGGCAGTTAGGAAATAATAGTTAGCCAAATTAGATATAACCTAATCTGATGACACATTGGCCATAATGATGACAAAAGGTCATTAGAAAAGTCTCCCCTAAGCAAAAATAAAATTGAAGATGATTGCATCTTGAGTAACCAAACTTTCTCTACCCATAAAAGTTTCTCCAACATTTTGATCATGGAAAATCTTCATTCAATATTCTGATTATAACAGTTACCTTGTTCATTGTATCAATATATGCTGCACGAACTTCATTGTATACCTCCTTGCCATGTTCCTTGAGAAAGGAAACAATATACCTGCACTTGCATGCTCCCATTTGTTAGGCTTACAAAGAACTCATGGTTAAATAGCCACAATGAGTTCCACATTCAAAAGCAACCAAATGAAAAAAAATTGACTAAATCCCACGTCATTCTCTTCTTGGCTGGCTAATCAGACAAGTGAGAATCTGACAGCAAGCAAAAAAGTTAACCAGAAAAAAAAGCCTTGAGAATATTAAGCAGCCACATTCTACAAAATTAACAAATACTTTTTGTGAACACAATCTTTGGTGTTTTAGCTGCGTCTGTGCTTCCAAGACTGAAAACAAATAAATTAAGCCTAAATAAATTCAAACCCCAGGAAGCAATGATAATAATACATGACACAGTACGTTGCACGAGATGCAGACACTGCAACACATGGAGATATACAGCGTTGAAATGCAATCTAAAGTGTCATGGTGGACACTATGTAGCTCAACTTTTTATGCATCGCAGTTCATAGTTTAATCCTATACAATATCCAGTCAAAACTTATGGTTGATCATGTTGTAATAGAAAATCGTGATACCAGCTTTTGCACAAGAAAGGTGCATTTGAAGAAAATTAAACGAGCAAACACATGTACCCATTATTGGAGTAATAAATAAGAGTTTCTTGAACTTATCCATTAAAATTAGAAAACGATTTTGAGAAAATGTGTTATGAAGCAAAACCATCCTCATGGAATTAACCAAGGGTGAATTTCATCCAAACAAAAGAAAAATAAATTGTAAAAAGATTTCAAAGCAAACAAAATCTCTTCAGGAAACAAATTTTGAAGTTATTAACATTAGGATGAAAATCGAAGTGTCTGGGGGAAGGAAAAACTCACTTGTATTTTAACAGGACACTTTGTTGAAGAATTTGGATATTTGTTTTGGGTTTTCTTAGCGCATAGAGCTTCTGAACAATGAAGTCAAACACCTGAGAAAAATTAGCCATGGTGAAGTTAATTGTTAGCAGATGGCATTTCGCGTTAAGAAAAATAAACATAAGCAACATAATTATATAAGATCATAAAATAACAAAAGAAATAAGTCCAAACTCTGTAATAGGATTACACAACCTTTGAAACTGCTTTCTGCCTGAGTTTTTCAAGCTCAGGTCGAACATCTTTTAGAGCTTTTGAAGCCTTAACCATTGGGTCCACTTCTACAAACTTCAGTTTCTTACTCAAAATCTCAAGAGTTCGCATATATTCCTCATTGACCTGAATTCCAAAGATAATAAGAAAGCTACAAGGGTATACAGCGCAATGTGCACATCAAGATTAGAAATTCATAACATATACTTAAATGTAACAATTAAAACAAATTTCCTTTAGGTCAAGATTAGAAAGCTATAGAAGAAATAGAAAAGATATCATATCAAAATGTCACAATAACTTGTCAATCAAAGTCCCAAGCCCAAAAGTTGGAAATTGATCCATATATCATAAATATGGCCATACCTAATGACATCCAGAACTATGTCAACGGTTAGATTGAACAAGGTTACAAGTTTCAAGGAGAGAGATCATTGAAATGACAAAAACAAATAAAGATCTTGAGCCTTCTAAGTGCTCATTCCATAAGGACTTGATCACTTGAATGATACGACATAAAAGGTAGCCTAGGCAACAAGAAGTTACAGGAGTTTATCATGTACACATGCAGATATTCAGAAACCATATACTTCAACATCTAGCACATATTTCTATCTTCATAAATTAATTAAGATAGATTCTCAATCAAACTGCCCCTCAAGAAGCAAGAATGCTACAAGAAATTATTATATGGTGTTTGCACCAACAAAATCAATAAATTCAATATGGTGGATCAAAGTAGATTAAGGAATATAGACCTCTCCATCAACAATTATATCCACCATCCTTGGAGGGACAATTATTTCTTCCACAAACTCAGCCAATTTGGATTCAGCTACCTGTTGCATGAAAACTATCCATCAAACAACATATTACTCAAGTTAGGGGGAAGGGCTGATAAATGCTTATCAGAGGGATTGATTCAACTGTCAAAAAGCAATCAGCATTTGGCTTTTTGTGTGCAGATCAAAATGACAGTATAATACACTATATTAAGCAGGAGATATCGCCATCATCAACAATTTTAAATTTTTTTGTATGAAACAATGTTCATACCTTACGATTCTTAAGCCTCAAGCCCATATCCATAGACTTCTCCTGAAGAATCTTTATGTCTGAACTGATAGAACCAATTTCAGCCTGGAAAACAAATTTTAAGATAGAGGTTGTAATTAAATATTCAGTATTCACAAAGAAATTCCACTTGAAACTCAAAACAGTTAAGCTTCAAATAACAAGAGCAGAAAGCTCCAGCTACGATTTTGACATATTTTTAATCCACTTAATAATCTCCAACATAAAAGCATACATATCACCAAAATACTGATGTTAAGTTAAAAACCTATAGTACTATAAAATATAACAAAGATAACCAACTGCGTCAATTTGACTAATTTTATGAGTGAAAAAACGATATCTAGCTGTATATGCTGAAATGGAGAATTCTTCAATATACATAAAGATTTAATAGTGAATGATATCATCAGCTATCTCTATCATGATGAATGCTCATATATCCTCATTTCTCAAGTGTCAACATACCTGAAATCCACCAAGAAGAGTTTCCATTTGTGACAAGATGCTATCACAATCTCGAATTTGATCATGGAGACAGACTAGATCATCACTTTCTCTAATATAATCCTGCAGTGTTTGAAGCATTGGGGAAAACTAAATTTGATTAGTATATTGTCCATACTCATGGAACAATACATGATTATTACTAAGGAATAAACGACATAATAATAATTCTATCATAAACGATAAATTATCTACAACCCTTATGCAAACTACAACGAAAAAATGCTCCTGCAAATGTAACATGTCCTTTGTACCCTTGGATACAAATGTATGGAAAAAAATAATTATATTAATGAAAATGAACCAACATTAGAAACAAGAGGAGGAGCAAGGTTAAAGATCAACAGATGTGATAGATTCAGGAGATGAAAAGCAGACTGTAATGATGCAGGATATGGATAGAGAGGAGAATGAGCCTGCTAACTGGCTTGCAAACTTTAGTGTCACTCAGGATTTTGAGTTAAAGAACTTGCCCAAACCTATGGGTGTTGTTCACCCAGGATAGACTTGGATGTAAACAGTTAACTATTGTACAGTGTTAATGGACATAGGCCCCATTTTATACCCAAAACAACTTCGTCAGGACAAAATAATAAAAAATAGCAATTCATAAGAAATAATAGAAGTCACATTTTTTTTCAGCATGGAGGAATAGGATATCATAAACATAGTGCCATGTATACTTTCTGATATCAATACTGCCGTCACTAATGAATAAATATTCACATGTCACAAAATTAACCACAAACCTGAATTGAATCCAATTCCACTTTGCGCAAATTGTTCTCAACACCTTTCGTATAATCCCTCATTTTTGTACCTTTAGATAATATGTTTGCAACTACCTAGACAAGAGAAAAAAAGTTAATAGTTATGCCCATACATCAATGTAATTGCAGATGAGAAATGAAAGCATGTTAGAATGGCAAGGGAAAATGAGAAAAATTTTAAACAATGTGTATTATAACCACAGACCAAAAGAAAATAGCTTTGTTCATAACCCTGCAAACTTGTGGATGCATAACAACAACGACGACAACAAAACTTATGGATGCATAATGTGCCAAGTAAATATACATGGTATGCCATGCACTATGTATTGGAAGATAAATCCATGAGTCCATCTCTATGTTTGTGCTTCATAGGTTTACGGGCTAAACATCAGTCGAGCTACTGCAAAAGCCCAGAGCACAAGAAAGTCGTTTTGGATTCAACATCAGACGATATCTAACAGCACTTGCAATTTCTCCACAGCATAACCATATTGAGAGCAAGAATAAACTTCACAAGCATATATATTATTTTTACTAGAAGCAGAATGCAGAAAGCATGTTATGTCTATTTACAGTCATGTAAGAGAAGCACACCAGCTCCATGTGATCCATTTCACAAGCATCTTAATTAA
>JANTPZ010004021.1:0-14063 GCA_025593235.1 Vachellia pachyceras
ACTCCCACCTGCAACAATGGCAATTGCACCAAGACTACCAGATCCAAACAAACAGCGTGGCCGATTCATCCCTTGACACTTAACCCAACCATGAAAAATCAAGCTATACTTCCAAATGGCAAAATCCAACAATTCCCGACCAAATACCAACAGTTCACTGCCCACAGCCAAGGACTCCTTGTCCGCATGGTTGAAGCATTCATCACATGGTATCTTAGGTAATGCCATCCATTTCTTCTTCATGGTGTCAAATGCCTCCCATCCCCTTGGATCACACACCAAATAAACCCAATGCTCCACAAGTCCCAACTGTTTCCTCAACCCATATAAATACCCACTTCTAATCAGCCTATTGTATCTTTTATTTATACAAGATAGGGAAGCATAATCCGATCTACTGACCCATGCAAGACAATTCAGAGCAACATCATCAAAAAGACCAGGGAGAAGAGAATCATTTGGCTCAATTCTAGTTCGACCATCATTCACTCCTTCCCTTGAATTCATTTTCAAGAGCTTTTCACCTTGTCTTCATCTTCCTGCATAGAACAAGACAGACGTATTTCCTCTTTCATACCAAAAGATCAGGAGTGCATCCCAACAAAATCATAGCAGATTAAAAGTAAGCTTCAACAGCAGTATCCAATATCCTATTATGCCACAATTTTCTACTATGCAACCTACGCCCAGAAAGTGAATTCCAATATCAGCATGCGACCAATTTCTAACTAAGTACTTTTTCCGGCTATTGAGAAAGTTAAGTTAGGAGTCTCTACTTGTATTATCCTATAAATCAAACCCTCCCGGAACGTCTTCCAATTTGTATATTACCATATTTACCGGGGGGAAAACAGGATCTCGGGAAAAAAATTAAAAACGAGCACAAAATGAAATGAATCAGCACAATAGATTTAAATTCCAGTAGTACCAGCCAATTAGCGAGAACTCCCAGAAATTTCCCTCGACCAAATTCCAGGTGTCGAGACAGAATAAACTACAAATCCATGAGAACAAGTAATTAACATGAATTAAAAGAGAAAACGAAAGAACCATGCATGCACCTATAAAATATAAAATAATCCGATACTGGCAAAAGGGTATTTGTTGATCCAATTCAAGAAACAGAAGCCGGATAGGGATCCAAATCGAAAGAATCAAATTCGCTTTTCAGAAGCCGAGATGAGAGTTCAAATGAATGCAGGCATACCAGGAAGCAAGGAAAACGCTCGGATCTCAGACACAGAGCGGCCGCATGATTGGACGAGAATAATGGTGGCGTCAGAGCATGATGCCGGTGACCGGCGATTGTAAGGAAAGTGAAGGTGGGCTTTAAGATAACTTGGAACAGGGAAACACTCGAGTACTATATGTGTATATTTTGCCAACAAATTTGTTTAATTTGCAGTGACGGCCCCATGTTTAAGTGTATTTCTTGATTCGCCCTTTTTTATCACAGGATCGTCAATAGTTAAATAAATGGTGCCCCCCTTTTTTGCTATTGATTTTCAAATATAAAATTATTACAATTAAATTAATAAAAAATCTTAGTAAATATTCATCTGATGCTGTCAAAATAATTTTTTTTAAAAAAATTATATGATGGATTTGCTTCTTTCTTTCTTTTTTTTAACCTCATGCTTCCCTCGATCGCTGGTGACTCCCATAGATTCTCTTTTCCCATATGGAATTGGGCCAAAAACAATATATGTCTTTCAAGGCTCCCTTGCCTCAAGCAAATTTATTTTACATTTAAATTATTAAATAATAGGTCCGTTTACGTAAGTCAAGATAAATATGTGAATAATATTATTTCATTTTGTGAAAAAAATACTATTAAGCACGTAAATCAAGGCGAAAACAATCTCGAAATTTATAAAAAATTTTGAAATCCGTAAAAATATCTTGAAATCTGTAAAATATCTTAAAATCTGTAAACTTCTTTCTCCTAACAGAATTTCCAAATTGTAAACAGTTTAAATAGAGCCTTCATTGGTTTTTTTTTTGTTTTCGTGATTTTAATTCTTTATTTTTTAACGGTGACTGCATAAACAGGGAAGTAATATTTTATTTTGGGGTAGAATTTCCTATAGCATAGGTAATGTCTGTGCATGCTTGTTGCTGTCATTTCAATGCCTGATCTTGTTTTTGCAGATGGATTCTAAAATTTTGTACGGTAATTAAAAAATATCATATTATATTCTTATTATAATAGTGTGATAAATTTAAATACCGAGACACGACACGACACGACTCTTTGTGGTACTTGAGCATGACCCACAACTTGTAAAACTGGAAATGTTGGTAGCCGAAACTTTGTTTGTCCTTTCTTTTTCCCCTCTTGTTTGATGCGATCGTCATTGTTTTTTGGTTTGTTTTTAATCATATTTTTTAAAAGTTAAACATAACTTCAATTCTATTTTTTATAAAATAAAATTATTATTTTTATATATATATCTCAACTTATTTAAAAGTATTTTTTTACTGCGTTCCTAAAAATACCCTTTAAAAATTATATAATATTTTTATAAGTATGAAATGATTTTTTTGCTGCCTTTTAACTCGTAAATAGCCCTCACTAACCTTAATTTATTTTTCAGAACTTACAATTCACGTATTTTTAATCTGACTTGTGTGGCCCTTAATTTTTCTGCCGTCTTACATTCGTTTTTTTTCAGAAAAAGGAAAGGAAGACGGCAGACAAATTAAATTAATAATATTAATAGTTGTAGTGGTAGTAATAATAATTTTTAAGCCATGTTTTGCTGCTTCAATTGGTTTATTGCCAAAAAGAGAAACTATGCTTCAAGGGATCTTCAATTGCTAAAGAACTTGATTTTGGTATAAGAGCTGGAGGTTGCTTGGCAAACCTCTAAAAGCACTTAAAAAACATTTTTATACAAGTAAAGATGAAACTTATTTGACATGTTTAATTGAAACTTTATAAAATCACTCAGAAAAACTAATCTAAATATTCACTTAGATAATTAACTTACGAACGTTCAAAAAATTATTTAATTTACTTATTTATAACCTCCAGCTCTTATACCAAAATCAAGTTCTTTAGCAATTGAAGATCCCTTGAAGCATAGTTTCTCTGTAAGTTTTTTTGAAATACACTTTTTAATCATATGTATTATAATCAAATATAGATTGAAGTACACTTACTACGTAGAGTTAATAGAAATATTTTGTAAAAAATATTAATTTAGGAGACATATTAAATATAGAAACAAATCACCACTCCAACTCACCAAGTCAATTTACTTGCAGTCGATCATGCGCATTGATTAATTAATTAAATTAAAATTAAAGCATGACCCAACAATTCACTTCTAATCAATCATAAATTTAGGGGAATATCAAAAAGAAGCCCCAAAATTTGACTAAACTGTCACAGCCGCTCTTATCACTTATTCTCTGTCTCTCGTACAAGAAGAAGAAAGTTTGGACAAAAAAAATAAGAGAGAGAAGAGAAAGAGAGATGTATGTACGTGCCTTCAAACGAACGCACACGCACATATACGTGAACATCCTTTAATTTTTTTTTAATAAATTTATTTAGAATAACATTTATAAAAGTTAAATACGTTCAATATTATTTATTTTATAAAATAAGATAATATTTTTAATATTTAAGTTGATTTATGTAAAAGCGTTTTTCAACATTTCTAAATTTCACTGACAAAATCGATCCCTCGCATCCCTTTCTCCGTCTTAATTTTGGCACCTTTCTTGCTGCTGATGTGTTCTCATTGTCCTTTATATCCCCTCTACACGCGCATTCACCACGTGTCAACTCCTATCCCTTCCATACTTTTATACTTCCCTAACCATCAAACCCAACCCCCAAGTTTTCCTCTTTAATTACTGTGTGTGTATATTTATATAACACTGGAAGGGTGAACAACCAAACACCAAAAACAACTTGATATTTTCCTTTACCAAAAAAAAAACAACTTGATATTATCCAATCCACAACCCCTCTTGCACCACCTGACGTGGAATCTATTTGGACGGTTTGATAAATATTATGTATATTATTTGAGAAACAGTTTTTTCTAATGGTGTAAACAAATAAAGACAAAAACATCCTGAATTTTGTAACAAGTATCTCGAAATCCATAAAATCATCTCAGAATCCGTAACTTGATTCTTCCAACAGATCCCTAAACACATACTTGGGAATTTCATTGGGAGAACTTGATTCCGAGGTATTTTGCAAATTTCAAGATGGTTTTATAGATTTTGATATGGCTTTTATGGATTTCGGAATAGTTTTATCTTAGACTGCGTTTACCGTTGAAGAAATGATATTCCCAAACAAACATTAATGATGGTGTTTAAGTTAGTTGATATTATATATCACTTTCTACCTAAGATGAATTGAAAAGGATTTGATAAAAATTATAAATATACCTTGCTTTTCATTTATAATCAATATCAATTTTTTAATTATGTCATAACCAGAGGGGTATAACAGTTAAAAGTAAAAAATACTGAAAAATAGAATTAGAGCATGATGATGTGAATCATTAGTTTTTTTAAAAAAATATGGTAAAGAACTTAACGTTTAATTTTCTATTATCTATTTAAACAAATTTACTCGTAACAACATAAGATAAAATTACTTTATTTTATCATAATTCTATTTATAATTGATATTTAATTAAGTTCTAAAAATTTAAAATATGAATAGAATAAAATAATATTTTAGATTTTTACTATTAAATTATTTAAAATATAATATAATATATTAAATCATATTATTTAACATGACCAATATGATTTCGATTTAGACAAGACCTATTTTGAATCACTGTATTTTATTTAGTTCAATGGCATTTCGGTTTTTTAAAGTCTTGGTAACTAGGATGAGGCAGCTTTCGGCAATAAATGCAAATGGGTGAGGGGTGGATGAGTCAGGGCTCAGGATCTGCCTTGCTTTCCTTTTCAGTCAATGGCACTCGCATGCAAAGTAAGAAAGCAACAATATTTTATTATTAAAGAAAACAAAATTTCAACAGGAGAGAGAGAGAGAAATTACATTAGAGAGATAGAGAAGTGCAAAAAAAAAAAAAAGAATGAGATTGCAATGGTAACAAACGAGTACATATACTAACTATTTCACTCCGACTCATTCCCCCATTTTTATTTTTCTCCATTTTTAAAGAAAAACTGAAAAATCCCCAATCATTTTACCGATATTTAATATAAATTATAATTAAGTTTAACGAAATTAAGAAAGTCAAAAAATTACTATATATTGAATACATTGTAAGATACTTATAAGTATAATTATATTTTATATTAATTTGTAATTCATATAAGTTAATACAATAAAAATAATAAATAAAATAGTTTATTTAGTCTCTTTAAACTTCAAAAATGATCAAATGGGGTTTATATTAATTATTGAGTGCAATAACATTTTTTTTCGAAAGCACTTATGCATCAATATCTTTTTTTAATGTAAATTAAAATCCATTAATAAAACAAAACAGAATACTAGGTCAGAGGTATGATTGCCCCCTTAACCACCATATGAAGCACGGAGATGGCGGTTGCTCATAAAAACAAAATTTTTCTATCAGGTCATGAGCAATTCTTGCTAACCTATCTGTCAAAAGATTACTTTCTCCCGTGACATCTTATGCATCCATATCTGATATCTTTAGTAAAGCACCAAAGCGACAACTAATTTTAATTTGTTTTAATTGTAGACAAAGTATCTTTAAGCATATATAAAACAAAACACTTCTGCAAACAGTTAAAAAATATATTGCTGCAAGGCCCTTGACAAATTTGAAACAGACAATAATTCAGCAATAAAAGATTTTTCAGAGATTTTTCAATTTTTAAACAACCCACCCTTGCACATGGATTTATTCTCATTCTGACTTCCACTCCCAATTTTCTGATCTTTAATTTCACTTTTTTACTTTGATTAAAAATTCTTTCGTCAGTTTCATTAAATGTCTGGAAACACGGTAGAAAAGTACTTTTATGCAAGTATATGTAAATATATAGATGGGATTATTTCATTTTGTAAAAAAACACTATTGAATGCATATTTGACTGTTGAAAATGTTGTTCTAAACAAACCCAATAAAATGACGGAACTCCTCACTTAAAAAAAAAAATCATCACGAACCTTTTACTGAAACTCCATGCTCTTTTGGCTAAGCCTTGAACTCGACTCAATGCCACTTTTAATTTAGCACACATATTTTTTTTATATTTTGAAAAAAAAGTAATTTCTTCAGTTACCTACGAACCACATATTTTCGATGGGCATTAAAAAGAAGAAGAAACTCTAAAGTTCCGTATCCCCTTGCGTTTAAACTAATATTTTTGTCAAAACCTTGTGCTTGCTTGGGAACACTGTTTCCCTACATGTAAGTTGAGATAAAACTATTTTGAAATCTGTAAAAACATCTTAAAATCCATAAAAATATCTTAAAATCCGTAAAATCATCTTGAAATTTACAAAATACTTTGAAATTTGTAAACTTGATTCTCCCAACGAACTTTTCAAATACGTCCCTTAACGATACGATACAGTAACACTCTCATGGAATCACCAAAGCTGTCTTGTAATTAATTAATCAGGAATATATATAAAAACAAGAATATGAGATAATGGAAGAGAATCCAGTACGCGTCTTTAAATTCCATTAAAGTTAGACATGCATGCATGTGAAACCAACCGACCAAAAAAAACAAAGATACCGACGACCTGGGTCACGCCACCTGTCCTACTAAAAGAAACGCCTTAACTTTCTCTTGGGGCTCCAATGTCATTTTAATTTGCCCACAGTTTTTTTTATAACATTCACTTACCGGTCAAAACTTATGTGCACAAACATAAATTGGTACATTGAATAAAGGACTACCTCAAGTGTTGAGAGTCATATAAAGATGAGCGAAAGGGTAAGAGACATTGTGTCTGCCGGGGAATACGGTAGAAAAGCACTTTTACGCAAATCGAGATAAATATGTGATGAGATTATCTTATTTTGTAGATAAACACTGTTGAACGTGTTTTTATGGAGTAAATAAATTTTTCTAAATAACCACGTCAGCGATGACATGAAAGCGATCAAACTCATTTAAGAAGGCGATAAGGACGAACGAGGTTGCAACTTGGGAAAAGGCGTGGAACTTTTGAAGATGTATATGCAGAGAGAGAGAGAGGTAGGTAGGTAGGTTTGTAGTGAAACGAACAAACCCAGTGTTTGTTTTGGTAAAAAATGAACTGGAGGACGATGGCCTTCAAACCCAAACCAGACCAATATTCACATCTCCATACTCACATATACGTCAACACTAGATACATTGCCTGATTTTTTTTAAAAAAAGTGACAATATTCATGAATTATAATTTACCATATATATATATATAAGATGATTATTGATATTGGCTTCGTTTAGAAACCCGTTGGGAAAACGGACACAGATTCCAAGGTACTTTATGTGAGAGGAATTTTGTCTCGGCTTGCGTGAGAATGGGTTTGGGGCGCCAAAATGGGCCCCCCAACATGTTTCCAAACGTAGCTATTATCCAATCCGGGATAGAATTTTGCGCTTGCTGTTGTGGTAAGGTAGAAAGAGAAGAGCGTAACAATAATTTTACAATCCAGCAATAGGAAAACTCTTTTCATAAATGGGAGATTATGGGTTTGATTGTGTGTAATCGTAGATGTTAGATTATGCTGATTTGGAAAAGTTTATTTACTTCCTATAAACATGTTCAACAGTGTTTTTCCTTAAAATGAGATAATCTCCTCCATAAATATACCTTGACTTCCATAAAAATATTTCTCTAATACGTTTTGAAACGGATACAATATCCATTTTCACGAGGGACAGAAGAAACAGAAAAATCTGCTGAGGTTATATAGGGCTTGTTACGGCCTCCTTAAAATTTAGTCCTACGTTTATCAAGATAAAACTCTCACATATTTATCTCGAAATATGTAATCGTTTTCTAAACCGACTTTTCCGAGAGGGTGAGGAGAATGTGCTCCCCCAACAGTATTTGTTGTGTCAGGGACTCACTGTGTGACCTGCTCCGTCCTTACTTTTTCTGTACTTTGATTTCGCAATACAGCCTAACAGTAAATCATTTCACTTCCACATTCAGATCCTGTCCACCCCCACCTTTATTCTTAATTACTCTCATTTTGGGGTCTGTCAGAACTGGTAAATAAAAAAATACATAACAGGAGAGAGAGAGAGAGAGGAGAAGAAGAAGCAAAGGGATAAGCATGGGGATGGATGGATGAGCAACTATATGGTACTGTGCAAATTGATGCGTGCGTCGTGGGTCACACAGTGATTGGTGCCGTGTGAATCTTGAATAGACCAAGTTTGGTTCTTGACTTTGTAGGTTGCTGAAAGAAATGCGCCTTTTTACAAGATTTCAACCAAACGCCAATCTCATCGCACGCCTTATCCACAGTAAGAGAGAGAGAGAGACGTGAGGAATTAGATGATTGAGGTGGTCAATGTATACCGAAAATAATCAAAAGATATGCATTTCTATGCATTGGGTTTGGAACTCAAGTCAGAGTCTAAAAAATTGTTGTGATTTTAACATTTTACGTTTACCAGCGCACACACAGCCAAGGGATGCAGACCAACACCCACTTTTACCCCATTTTATGCCTATAACTAATTAATAATGAAGGTCGGCATGTGGCTTTTTGAGTTTGAGCTTCTCACTCTTTCATACCAGAAAAGCAGATTAAAGGCAACCTGGTGATTCCACCCACCGAAAACGAAAAAAAAAAGTTGGTGATACTCATTACCCGGCTCCAGTTTCCCATAATAATAATAAAAGGGTAGAACGACGACAATGATAGGTTTCAGATATGCTATAAAAGGGCGGAGGAACAAATCGTTCAAATAAAACGTGTATAGATTTACGGAAAAGGTATAAGATATAAATCTTTATTTGTATGTTTATGCCACCCTTCCTTATTTCTGAATATATATATATATATAAACATAATCTGATGCACGCATCCAAACAGAACACTTCCAAAATAGGGGTTAGAATGAGCCAGCATAACTTCCATTTCATAATTTGCGTCTAACACAAAGTATGACTGTAATGAAGGCAGATGTAAACATCAGTAATGACTCCTCATCTTGTTGGAAATGACAGTTAAAATGTGCTCAATAGAATTCAACAACATATTATTGGCTCCGTTTGGATAACCCGTTATGAAAACGGACACAGATTCCGAGGCAATTTATGTGAGAGGAAAAGTGTCTCGGTAAGCGCACCCGTTGTGCGAACGGACAAAACAAACAGAGCAATTGTCAGCCAACTATTAATAATAATTCAGCGTAGCTAGTGGTGCTTTTGAGGAAATGGATATAAACACTGGAAGGAATATGTAATATAAAAAAGATATATTCAATATTTTGGCAAGAAAGTACTCCAGCTCAAAACTTGATAAATTCAACAGAATCATAGTATAACAAATTTCATAACAAAAATGAACAATCACTTTCTCCCCGTTCCTCCCTTGCCAGCCACTGCCAGAATCAGTCATATCAAGAGTTCCTGAAGTCCGTCTCCTCCGACAAAAGACTCTCCATAGGGTTTTAAGGGCAGATCCGGCCTCTTCCGGTGTACTTTAACGAGATAAATTCGTTAAGCATAGGTCAAGCAAGTATATTATTGCTGTTTAAATCTTCTCCTAGTCTCTTGCGCTTGCACCAACACAAATATTCAGGAATTGGTCCATCATCTCCAATAACCCAGCTATGCTGCGCAACATCAGCCAATGTCAGCCGATGTTTTGGATCTGCAAAACACAAATGTTAAATAATAATATCTCATGAGAAGTTGAACATCACAGTTTTGTTTTTAAAATAGAATAAATAGATCTTTAATGCAGGAAACAGCAGAAAGTATAATTTAAATGTACCTTTGCAAAGTAATCCTTCCAGTAAGTTCCTTATTTGGGGATTCAAATCATCAGGGAGCACTAAAGGATTATTGACTATCTGGATAAGAAAGGGGGGGAAATAAGCTGAGGTTTCTATGACAGAAAATGATAAATGAACCATGGAGACTGTTATATTCAGATATGGATATATGCGTGACATACTTTGTCATACGTATCTTGAAGTGTGTCTCCAATAAATGGGTATTCACCCAAAATCATGCAATACAAGGTAACTCCAACTGCCCACGTGTCTGCAGCTTTACCGTTATAGGTAAGACCTAAAAGAATATCAACCAAAATAACTGCAGTTATAACACGTACTTTCATACACTAAGTACCTAGAAAGTTTGGAAAAGAGAACTCTAACCTAAACAACACTCTGGAGCGGTGAAAACAGGAGTCCCAGGTGATCGGCGAAGCTCATCATTATCATCCTACAAAATGAAATCAATTAAAGCCTCCATACTCATCAGTTGCCTGTCTCTACCAAAAAGATAAAATCTCCCAGGGAGAACCGGTAATGGGATATGTAGAGAACATTACAGAAGCCAAAATACCATATAATTGATAGCCCCTTCTACAGGGACAAAGTATAACATCCTAATCTTAAGTTCTCCTAGTCGTAAGTGGGCAGGGAAGCCCTTCCCCTTCAGAGGAGACAGTTAGGATATAGTCCTCGGCTGAAGTAGATGTTCAAGGAAGAAACTATAGCGCATATACTTTTAGAAGCTAATAGCTATCAAAGATTACCCATGCATTGGATTAGAGAAGAGACAGAGAGTCATAAACAGAATGAAGGACCATTATGAAAGAGAGATACAACAATGGCTCTCAAGATTTAAAGAAATTAATGGCAGAACCGCATAAATATTCATCAACTTTCACATCTGTTTGGTGTTTTGAGAGCATCAGCTTTCATTAGGCATATCCTATTTACTCTGAACTCAGTAATGAAAGTCACCTCAAAAGCCTGGCTGACACTGAAATCCCCAATCTTTACTGTACCATGACGTGTGACTAACAGATTATCAGGTTTAATATCCCCGTGCACTATATTCTGCATTTCAAATTCAAACAACCCATAAAATCATCATCATCATATGACATAGACAAACTATTTCAGAGCATATAACATAAATTAGGTAACTAAAAACAATTCTTACAGATAACTTCAGCCTTAAACATCAATATAAACAAGATTCACACAATTAAGAGTCAACAATAAGCACAAAAGGATTGGGTAAGAGATAGTACATGAGCATGAAGATATCTTAATCCTGAAACTATATCACGCAAATATTTCCTAGCAGTCTCCTCACCCAAGCTACAAGAAGGACCTGAACCCTCACAAACCCATTTGCCTTCTACATATTCAAGTACTGCAGAAGAAGAAAATCAGCTGTCAGCCACTGGACTGGTAGAATTTCTTGTCCATTCAAACCCGAGGAAGCAATGCAGAGAGGGAAAATTCAGCAACTGCCAACCATTAATTAAGAAAACCAAAAGGAAGAAACAAGCTGTTATTACCCATGTAGAAGCGATCTGATTCTGGGTCATCAATCACCTCAATGAGATTGACTATGTTAGGATGTTCCAGCATTTTCATGATAAGTACCTGAAAAGAAGGAATTTATGTCTTTTACTATTTTTTTTGCCAGGAGGAATTTATGACTTTTAACCTACTATAAGGAAAATAAGAAAAAAAGGCCAGCTTAAACAATCGAATTAACACAAATAATATATAAATTTTTGCACAGATAAGGAAGCAAAATGACACTAGAAAGTCTTCATAATTCCCAAGATCGGTCAATGTGAATGCTATTGTACAATCAAAGTCACAGAAAAAGCTGAATGTCATATGATATGAGGGAAAATGAATGCCAATATAGGAGATGCCAAATAAATAGTGATGTCACCAGTGTTTGGGGAGTTCTCATCTAACAGTGGGTTAGTTAGCATGGGGGAAGTCATAGGTAGGTAGGACGTGGATGGGAGTATATACAGGTGATCATTTATGAAAGAAGTCATTTTCTAGTTTTCCTTCTATCCAAATAATGTCCAAATGATTTCTGCTATAACAAACTCACGTTTAGCAGTTACTAATATAAAATAAGCAAGATATTTAGTCAAACTTGACATGTTTACGGTTAACCAAAAGATATAGAAAACATACCTCCCGCAGAACATCAGTCATGGCAGTCTCTGAGGGTGCAACTCGAAGCTTCTGTAAATGAGACTTATGGAAGGCCTGCAGATCAAAACATTTAAGCTCACTAAATTGACTGCCTTCAGCCTTAGCTAGAGAATACCATTGTGCATGCATTTGCTAATAATCTTTTACGGGGACTAGTACCATGATAATTTATCTTTGTTTTCTTTCTTTTTCAACATTCATATGTTTCACAAAGAACCATCAAGGCACACAGATTCTTTTCAACCTATGAATGGCAAGCAAAGAAAAAATCTATAAATTTTTTTCAGCTACATGACATTTCAATCAAACTGCCTAGGTTACATTAAACATCCTGACTATAGATATCAGAAGTAGCATCTTTTCAATCAGCACCTATATTGCAGATATCGTACCCAAATTTGCTACAATGCAGTAAACTAGCATCTCCCCCCACCAGAAAAGAGACTCATACCTTGATTGCATAATGCCTTCCATCTGCACAACTTCGGTATAAAACCTATCATTTAAGTAAAAGATGCTTTCAAAAACCAAACATAGTGACAAGCAAGATGACACAAAAGCACAAACACAATGCCTACCACTTTCCCATAACTACCGGAACCAATCTTGCACTCCCGAACGTACTCATTTACCATCTTGTTACCATTTTCATCCTGAAACAGCAATAAAATTTAATAAAGCTTCTGACAGGAGAAATGAAATAAAATAGAAAAGTTTCCCGTTAGAGCAAGCACACAAATCAATACTGATAAACATTCAGGTGAGCTCATGCATCAAATTTGACATTATTTGAAGAAAGCCCTATGATAAACTTCTTATGTTAAATCCATGTTCAACACCAAAATTATCACACCAATTGTAATTAGAGGGAAAATCATGGTAGAAAACAAAGAAAGAAACAAAGTACAGCAGCATCAACGGGGAAAGCAATAAAAATATTTCACAGTTCACCTACAACTTCATGTCAAGCCATTGGATTGGTGAAGATGGTAACTAGAGTAGAAACTATCCCCAAACACTAATTAACAAGTTCTGCACTTAAAAAACAGACAATTTCTTTAATATTTAGGTCAAATATTATCATATAAACACAGTTAGTCTCAGTTCCTACTATGGCATCATCAATACTGATGCGATACTCATCAGCAAATATGACACCATTTCCCATCATTAAAAAAATATTCCTATAGCAGCTCCTTACATGATATACTATATATATGACAGTTCCTCAGCGACAACTAATGTAGTTTTGAGTCATGGTAGTCGGAATCGTGCGAATAATGCAATCATGATCACCTCACTTTCAAGATCACTAAATAGCCTAGCTAAACTTGATTTTTCCCTCTTCATGAAAATTACACATAGCACAACAGAAATATACAAGACTAATATACCAATTACCTCTGCACGAACAACTTTGTGGGTTTCCTTAACAGGAAACTGCCTACAAATCATATCTTTCTCTTCTCTCAACATTAAAATTTCCTCAGAACGTTTGGCACGAATGGGAACTTCACTATCATCTCCACTAAGGGTGTCAGTAACATCACCATTATAGGATCTATCATCATCACCATCATCTCTGTCTTCAGTTTCGTCCAACAATGGCTCCCGAGAGATACTACTCTTGATGCCAGACTGATTTCTTTGACGTTTGAATTTTCTTATGAACCCAAAGCAACCACAGCAACCCATCGCTATTGCAATAGAGAAACTCTTTCTGAACATTCAGACCTAAATACTCAGCCGTATAAATGCCCTTCAATTAAAAAAAGGAAAGATTCTTGAGAATCTTCAACCATAATATGTCAAGAAGTAAATAAAATATCTCAAATAAAAATGTCAATATCTGACTCACCCCAAACGCCCAAAGAAAACACCTAACAGCTATATTCTCTGCTGACTCT
>JANTPZ010004022.1:0-33994 GCA_025593235.1 Vachellia pachyceras
TTTATGGCCTTCACAATCTCGGATCCATTAAACTCTCCACTATTAATCATTGCACATATCCTCAAATTCATGCCCCAGTTGGGTTCCTCTAGGATCTCCGATGTAGCTTCGTCTACCATCTTTGATTCAGGAGTTGGGGTTTGCAAAATTTCCTTCATTTTGTCACTAACAATTCGACCCATTTGAGCTCCGCTTGTCTTCAGCTTCTCACCCAGTTGAGCTAGGTTCAACTTGTCCATTATTTCAACAATTTCACAGTCTAAAAGCCTAGTGGGTAAAAAAAAATGCAGACGTGAAAATGACGGACAAACACAAAGATCGGTTCATTCATTGACATTAGAGTGAAAATATCGCTGAGGTTCATTATAAAGAGAATTAAATAACACAAATTTCGCACCGACTAATTCGTTGCCGAAATCCGATTATAATTATATAGTCAACCAGGATGAACGAAAAAGGAGAATAACGATAGATTTATCACGTTATGACCTTTCACGAACCTGGAATTGAATTGTCGAGGAACACAGGTTGTGAGAGTAGAGTAGGCCACGAGGGGATCAAAACAAGTCCACCAATTGGGCTATCGCCGCAATCAGGAAGTAACAACTGTAAAACGCATGAGCGAACAGTTCATAAAAACTTCTTCCAGGAAAGCAAACTCGCTGACAAAGGGGAAGGGGAAGGGGGATATTGGATTTCGCGGCGATCGTGAATTTTGGTGGGTCAGGGATACGACTTCGACTCATTCTCTCATTTTGGACGTTAGATCACACTAAATAAATGCGAGAAGTGACACAAGTGAATCACAAGGGAGACGCGTGTGTGAAACTTATGTTTTCTATTTTTGTAAATATTGCTAGTGTGTGTTTGAAAACTCTGAATTTTTAAATTTTGAGGTATTTTAAAAATTTTAAATTGATTTTACGAATTTCAAAATAATTTTTACAGATTTTAAGATAGTTTTATTTTGATTTACGTGTACCTTTAAAGAAACGGTGTTCCCAAACAATAACTTAGTGTGTTTGTGAAAACGTAAGAAATCATATTTACACAACTTAAAACAAAATTTATATTATATATTTATTAAATAAAATATAAATTATACCGTAAAAGTAGCTTTTACTGTTAATTTAAACGGGTATATTTTACAAACGGTCGGCAATTAAATCATATTTAGTTCATTTATCATATAGAGTGCTTGTTTAAGAACTCATTTTCCTAACGGTGCATGCAAACCAAAATAAAATCATCTTGAAATCCAAAACACAATCTCAAAATCTGCAAAACCACCCCGGAAGCTGTAACTCCTTTCTCTCAACAGATTTCTATAAAATATACAGAGTGATTAACTGAAAAATTGATGGCATATTTCATTTTTATTCATTTTTTAAAACTATTCATTTTTTCACATATCAAACTTCTGAATTATGGAAAGAAGATTGGAGCCGATTGATTTAATTAATACTTAACATTTTCTTAAATCTCTTTTATGAGGGCCCCACCTCTTTACAAATATGATGCATGCTGAGTTCCTTACATCGGGTCTAAAAGCCATTAAAAAATACTTGTTAATACACACTAAACCCTTGTGTAATAGATGAACAATGACAGGATAAATAAAAAGATTGTAACGAAAAAACATAAATAAAAATATTGTTATTTTTAATGGGCAAAAAATGTTATTTTTATTCATTTATCCTATTATTATCTATAACTAAATTCATATTCAACGGTGTTTTGCATTAAAATGAGATAATATACATGTTTAAGGGTGTGTTTGGGAAGTCCGTTGGAAGAAATGTGTTTACAGATTTTGAGGTATTTTACGGATTTCAAGATGGTTTTATGGATTTCGAGATAGTTTTTACAGATTTCGAGATGGTTTTATATTGGAATGTGTGCACCGTTGGAAAACGGTGTTCCCAAACAAGCACTAAGTGTGTGTTTGGGAAGTCCGTTAGGAAAAATAAGTTTACAGATTTCAAAGTATTTTACAAATTTCAAGATGTTTTTATGAATTTCGAGATGATTTTAATGAATTTCTATATGATTTTATATTGAAATGTGCACACTGTTTGGAAAAAGGTATTTTCAAACAAGCACTAAAATAATTTACGTAAAAAAAGTATTTCCACCGTTGTTTTCTTATAAGGATACATTGAGCTTGTTTCTTAGGGCTTTTGAAAAATCAAACACACGTTGAATAATTTCTTTTTAAAATGAAACATTCACATACTTATTAACTTACGTAAAAGTAAACAGACGAAGCACCGTCAAGCCATTGGTAGAGCTCATCACAAGCGGAGCTTTCAAGAGGGTTAACACTTTAACAACTGACAAGTTGACATGCGAAGTTGCGAAGATCGGATAAACGAAAGCACAAGAGAGAAAAATTTTACAGGGTTCTTCTATTTTATTATTCTTGTTCTGGATCCTGAAATAGAAATCTCTCAGAGGGTTTAAGGAACGGAAGAGTTCAAAGTATCGATCTTTTGTGCACGACTCTGTCTGCAATGGCTTCGCTTTCAACATGGTTTCGGTACATGGCTCACAAACTCGAATACTCTGTCTCAATCGGCTTCAAGGTCTCACATGCTGTCTGACCCTATAGCCCTAAGTTTATTTTTACATTTTATTTCGTAATTTTTTTTCCATTTTCCGACTCCTCAACTTCTTTACCAGTCGTATTTTGATGGTTAACCGGCTGCCATCACCATTGACGTTGTAATGGGCTTATGAATTTGCATCATGGAATTTCTTATCAGCTTTAAGTGGTGCTTATCGTGTAGCCGTATGCAAATTATTAGACTTTAAAGTACATCGTTTCCTCTTAATGCTTTGGAGTTCAATGTAAAATAAAATGGTAACTTACTGTATACGATCCCTGCCCCAAAAGTAGTTGAAATGCATTTGTTGTCTCTTTGGGCATATGCGGTTGATCTTGATTTTCTGTAAATACTATTAAAGATATGACTTCTGAACTTAAATGCGATTCCTTCATCAGGTTATAATTGCCCCCATCTCGCTCGTTTAATTGAGTCTCTTCTCCTAAAAAAATTACCATAGATCCAATCTAGCCATATTATAAGCACCATGGGTGGTTGAAGAATTTTATTAGTTGTTTTCCTTGTTGCTTGTGATTATTAGCTTTGCTATTTCTAAAACAAGAAAGCAATCAATAAGCTTCCCAGATGCTATGTTCCGCGGAGTGTTCTGACTATATTCGCATACTAGGTCAGTCAACAGTCTTGTACAAGTTTGACAGATACAGATCATGTTCACTGATATAGTTGTAGAGTATTGAAACTGATTGTTTTATATTTCACCGAAAGGCTAGAACTCATCTAAGATTGTTGTATATTTTGTGCACAAGTCTGGATCAGCAGACTTTATACCAGGCCAGATGATGGAAAGTGACATCCAGCACATGTGAAGCATATTTTCACATTGGTGTTTTTCATGATTGAACCTAGTTTAATGTGTGAAACTTTCTCTCTCTCAGCCATTCATTGTGGCAATGAGTCTATCAATGAGAAAATTCTTTGGGTCTACATTTGCAATATGGTCTATACTCATAAATTTTCAAACACAACCTTGCTTACTTACTGATACATAGCAAAGGTAAAATTTAAAAAAAAAACTTCATTTCAAACCATCGCATCACTATCCTTCTCCTATTTATACAAACAGAGGCTGGATGAATTCCATGTAAGTTCCCTAACTACCCCCTTGATTCCTAACAATTACCCTAATTATCCCCCTTTTATACTGATCCTTGAGGACAAGGATCATTCTCAAGTGGGGAGTATTGTCACATAAGAATTAAGTAGTGGGGGAATAAGTCATAGGGGTAGCTAGGGAATTCGAGACTGTAGGAAACCCATCTAGTATCAATGGGGAAGGATATGTAGATCATAGGTGTGAAGTAAATATTATTTTGTTTTATTGTGTTTTGATGGCTTTTGCCATCCCACTTAGACTGAGATGCTTGCTGTTAAATTAAAAGTTTGATGTTTTCATGAGTATTCTTTCTTTTAGGCTGATTAATTGTGGAGATGGAATTCTAAGATATTCCTTGAATGGAGGCATTTGAAGTTGAATAGAAGTATTTACTTAATATCAGGGGATTAAAGTTTTAAAGCTGAGAAATTTAGACAGTACATTATTTTAATATTGTTTGTACTTTGTAGCATTTTATAAAAGTGTGAATAAGTTTTATGCTGAAATGACCTTGGATGTAAGGGAAGGTCGTTTTTTGTTTTGGTTATCTATAGCTTTTAAGTTTTGATACCTTTTGGTGTACTATGGTCTATGGAGATATATTAAACACAAAACTCACGTCCTCTGTTGTGAAGCCATGCTAGCTTAATTGTCGGTCATGAAAATTATATTCTATTGGTTGTTCATCATTTCATCTTACCTGTGGTTCTCTTGACATCCTTATAGTGTTATCAGTCTTTCTTCTTCTATCAATTTTTCTTGTACCTTTCTCTCCATACCATAACTCTGCCAGTGTATCACAATATGAGCTTTTAACATTTTAGAAGCTTTTCTGACCAATTCAATTTTGTGGCACAGAACTATAAAGGGGGCCAGATTACGGACAAGGAGGTAAATCGTGTTATTTGGAAAAATCTCCTTCAAGGAAGGTTGACGTACTTGTACTGGAACAAAGGAGAGGAAATGGCCCCAACCTTAGATGGAAAAGGAGCGACTCTTCTTGTTCGGAAGTTACCAAAAGCAGACCCGATGTAATCATTTTATATTACAAATTTACATATTGCTATTGCTAGTTGGCGTATAGGGACCATTTTATCCTGGGGAACACATAATTCTCCCCAAAAGCACATCCGCATTCCATGTCATCTCCTTGGTTTTTTGAGATGGAAAATGCACCAGAACAAGAATACAGATTGAACTGCTTTATTTCAAGACTTGATAATACACCAGAACAAGAATATAGATTGCACTGCTTTATTTCAAGACTTGATTACATATTTTGCAATTGGATGAAGACATAAACTTACTTATTTACCATTCCTTCTCAGGGCAGTGTTTGTAATCAGATCTTGTTATCTATTCTTTTTTTTTTTTTGGTGGGGGGGGTTGTGGTCTCTTTCTTCTTTCTTCCATTTTTGTGTATTATTCTTTGGAGTTCCACTTGGTAATGGCATTTTGATGGTTGGCTTTGTCAACTGAAGCTCTTTGCATGACTGATTCTCATTTTCTCATAATTTGCTAATGATATACATGTTTCTTTGATAGGCGTGTCTTTGTAGGAGATGTAGTCATTTTGAAGGACCCTGAGAAGCAAAACAGTCATTTAGTCAGAAGACTGGCTGCTGTTGAAGGCTATGAAATGGTTTCTACAAATGAAAAGGATGAACCTTTCGTTCTTGAGGAGGATCAATGTTGGGTGTTGGCTGACAATCAAAATTTAAAACCTAAGGTATAGACCCTGCAGTTCTTTTCCACAAAATTCATCATTCTAAAAACACCACCTATATTAGTATGCTTAGTAGTCATGATTGGCAACAGATTTACAATCTCATGTCCAACTCAAACGAATCAGATCAGAAACTTGGCCTGGCAATTTAGTAAAAGCACTTCTGAAAATTATGTTCACAAGCATTATGTAGCTATAGAGTGTGTACATATTCTAGTTGGGTATTCCAATTTTAATTCTTTTATAAGCTTCATTACTGTGAAAATTTGGGTAATAGTCCATGTACTACCAGCAGTTTGCTCCTTGGAGCAATAATTGAAAAATAACCATTGGCCCCCAAAAATAGAAGGGGAGGAACATCTTCCATTAATTTGGACTTGTTTTATCTCAGATATCTACTTTATAATTTTTTCGTTGATGTAATGTAATCTACCTAGCAGCATGTGCTCAAGTGGGGGTATTGTTAATTTCTTAATATTTCTGTGCTTGAACTCTCTACACTCCACATTTGCAAATGTAAAGTGATTACTGACCACAAAGGCCGTATAGGATTGGCCATAACTTTCTGGTTATCCCTTTGACTCTTCAAATGGCAGGAAGCGTATGATAGTAGAATATTTGGTCCAGTTCAAATGACGGACATTGTGGGCAGAGTCATGTATTGCTTGCGATCTGCAGTAGACCATGGCCCTGTACAGAACAGGTGAACCAAACTTCTGAGTTCTGAGCCTTGTTATTTGCATATCTGGGGATGCTCCTTTAATAAATTAAATATTCTGCTCCTTCTCCAGTCACTTTGGCATGCAGAGAGATTCGTCAGTGTTGGCAATGGAGCTGGATATTGATGAGATGGCAAAGAGTAACAAAGCCTGAACTTTTTGTTCACTGACTTGTTTGTTTTGTACGTACAACTTGCTTTCTCTTTCCGTCCTACTGGGAAATGAAATCAGCATTGTTTATTAGAAACATCGATGAGCTGAAATTCTAGGAAAAAAGACTACATTAGAAGACTGTTGGGATCAACTTATAACTTGGCCGAGACTGCTTATGAATCATTTTCACAAGTTACGGTTGCCTTCCATCCCCAAGAGTATATGCTTTGAAGGCCAAGTGGTATTGTGCCCCACGGCACCTTTTTATACATTCATTCGAGGTGATGATCCTTCATACCTTTCTCGTTGTTCATCAGTGCGAGTATATGATCATAAGAGAAGAACAAAGCTTAAACTTGCTGAATCGAATAAAAATGTTCCGTAAAATTTAGTCTGTTGGGTCCTTCCCACTTTTGCTTTCGATTTGTTTGTTGTATAATTTTCATGGCCATTTTTTTCATTTTCGAGCATTCGAGGTCAAGATCGCCGTTGGTCGTATGTGTAGTTAGCAATTGCTAGTTCATTTGGTAAAGAAGGGCTTAAATATGCCTATGTTCTTATGTGGGGTCATCCGTTAAAAGATGATTTTATGAATAATGTTGAGGTGTATTTAACTCGTTAAAGTATTTTTCATATGTACCCATCACTTTAAAGTATTTTGTAGTGCATGTGTTTTGAAGAATTTTTCAGATATGTCCAACACTATAAATTATTTTTTACTTGGATGTTTTATGCATCAAAAAATATCTTAAAGATCTGGACACAACAAAAATATATTTCAAGGTGGTGGGTGCATTAAAAATTACTTTAGAGTGTTAAACACATGAAAAATGTTTGAGGGTGTTAGGTGTATCACAATATTTTAAAATGTTAGATGCATCTGAAAAAATATTTTATGGTCTGATGTATTTTATCGCTTTAAAAAAATAAATATTTTGTGCACATGAACAACTTGTGGAATTCCAATTGGACAAGAAGACTGGACTAATCTATTTTGATGTTTTGAAAACAGTTTTTTTAAAAAATTTGTTTAGTAATTTTATTTAGTTAGATGTTTCTAAAAATAAGAAGTATAAATCTTTTTTCTAAAATTAGTTTTCATTTTTCTTGTTTTTATTTTTGCATTTTTATTTTTAAAAAATTGAGAAAGTCTTTCTTTTCCACTCAATCTTTTCTCTTCATTTGAGGTTTTGATTTCTCATTGAATCTTCACTCTTTAATCTAATTTTTTAGAACAATTATCTAAACAGTATTCTTAAAACCTATTTTGTAAGATTGTTTTGAGAGAGAAAAACATAAGGCTTAAATAATTTTGGGCAAATTAAGCTAGATGCAATGGACGTAATGGATTTTGATTTTGTAAAAATATTTTTGAGGTAGGTAATTTACAAGTTCTTACAGTTTTTCCTCTGTCTAATTTGTAATCAGATCTGTATAATTTCTTATTAATTTTTTTTACCAGCGTATCATTTTTTTTATTAGGCTTTCATAGTTACATATGTCTTTAATTAAATGTTTGTAGTTTTTCAATCAAATTCTTATAATTCTATATAATTTTTTAACCATTCTATGTAATTTTTGTCTTTTTCTCCTCTCTTTTTTATCTATTGCCTAAATTATAAAGACTTGAATTATAAATTAAGTAAAATTATAAAGACATGATAAGAGAGTAAAAAATACCATTAGGCGTATTTAAAATAGATAAATATGGTTTTTCATGGATATATAAATGAACTTATTGCAAGTTATTATACGAAATAATTGTCTTAGAAAAATTTTATTTCAGTGTTATAAAAAATATTCAATTTTTTTTGCCGAATAAAAAAATCAATTGATTCCTGAGTTTTACAAACAAACACGTCGCGCAGCATTAATATTGCCAACTTTAATCACAGATTCGCCCCGCTGTAAAGATTTTATTCCTATAATGCCCCTTATCAGTAGGGCACAGTTTTTCAAGCAGGAAAAACTAGCGCGTTGAGACTAAAATGCAGAACCGCCACTGACTAGGGGGCCGGCTCGACAAGCTATGTCTCAAGGCTTGCATTCCGTCACCAATATCGCTCCCGGTGAGTGTCTCGACTCTTTTGGTCTCCTGCTATCTTTTCTTGCCGCTGTGTTTCCAATTAGTTACTTTCGTGTTCCTCAGAATGAAATAGCAAGCTTTGTAACCTAAATTTAGGAGCCTTTATTTCCTCATTTGGTTTTCATTTTTGTCTTCACTTCCTTCGCCCTTAGAATGCAACCTAAGCTTAGGGGTTTTTATACTGTTTTCCCTAGGCGGGTTTTTTGTTGGATAGAAAGCTTCACCTTTGTGTGTGGTTTGGTTTGATGTTTTTGAATGCGTTTGCGAGCATCTACGTAATTAGTCGGACATATGTCTTTTAACCTGCGTCACGTCGTTGGAGTCAACCGGTTCTTTAGGGTGTTTCATTGGCGTGATTATGGTTCATCCTTCCATCCGTTTGACGAATTGGCGTTTTGAGATTTTGTTAAGAGATAGAGAAGTTCCTTGTGTATTTGTTATTTTTGGCTTTCTCCTGTTATTATCCGTTGTTGAAGTGACTTGGCGACGATGTCATGTCATACTGGTTCTTGGTAATTCGACGAATGCAGTTAGAAGAAGAAGAAGAAGAAGAAGAAGAAGAAGAAGAAGAAGAAGAACCGACATAAGTTGAAGAAGAAGAAGAAGAAGAAGAACCGACATAAGTTGAAGAAGAAGAAGAAGAAGAAGAAGAAGAAGAACCGACATAAGTTGTTTTCGTATTTTTAAGAAATTTCTCTGCCTGGACCCTGCAAATATTAAATAATTAATGGACATCATTTTCTGAAATTGTCTTTTTTTGTTTTTCAAATTATTCACTCAGTGCAGCGAACTTCTTTGAGAAGTGAAAGCAGTTGTTGCCTATACCTTTATGATTATCTCCGAACTATATAACTAGTGTATGCACAGCCAGTTAGACCCCTCTTCTGCGTTGGACCTTGATCACTCTAAAACTGTATGAATTAAAGGCATTTGTTTCACAATGATTATGTTGTTTGAGCTGGCTTTCTGTATTTGAGTTCTAATGTTATTTTAAATGCAAAGGCCTTCGTTAGCAAATTACATGAGTCTTTACATGGATCTCTACGGTGGTATTATTAAGTGCCTTTTTTTTTATAAACAATACCTCGATTCACTTTTGTATTTGCTTTTCACTTTTTGATTGCACATTTTCTTTGGTGATCTTGTAGGTTGTGGAGTGCCCAATAGCAGGTGTCTCCCATGTTTGGGAGTTTCTGGAAAAACAGTTGCTGTGTATTCATTCTCTTCTCGAGGTGATTACAGAATTTATTCACATGTTAATTTTAAAGGGCTAAAGTGTGCTTCTGTTGGAGCATCTTTTGTGTGTGAAGCAAGGAGGAATCCGGACATCTCAAGGCAAGGCAAGCATGGTTTCTCTCGGAGCAAGAACAGACACAATGAAGGAAAAGGCAGCTTTGAGAACTTCGAAGAAGACATGTTATCTTCCAAAAATGGCCCATTGACATCACTTTCTTCTTCTAACATCTCAAAATCCCGGGCCACTGCAGCTCCTGGACCTAAGGAGAAGGAGATTGTTGAGCTATTTAGGAAGGTTCAAGCTCGGTTGCAAGAGAGAGCTGCTACCAGAGAAGAAAAGAAGGCTGAGGCCTCCCAAGGGCAAGGTAGAGATAATGGTACCGTAGATTCCCTTCTCAAACTATTGCGGAAACACTCAGTTGAACAAGTAAAAAGAAGCAGTGGGAATGTCAGAGGAAAAGATTCAAGTTTGGAGCAAGACAGTGGCCAGTACAACGAAGGACAGAGCCTTAGGTTTTCTGATTTGGATAGTACTGCAAACGATGATGAGCCTCGTAAAGCCAATGGCCCATTTGTCACGAGGCCTCCTTCAAATTTCCAAAGAAGGACTCCTATTGCTCGTGTAAAATACCAGCCTGTCTCTTATGATGTGGAGGATGTAAATGCAGTCCCGCTAAGCGGTGAAGTTGTAGAGAAAAATCAGGATAAAGTAGGCCTAGATTTGATGCCTGAGAGTCATTCAGAGCCCGAGTCTGTGCTAGAGCCTGATCCAAAGGATGATATTTTCTTCCAAGACGTAGGGATGGGTGAGTTGGCAGAGGATGATAGAAATGACTCTGAACAATCCTTCATTAATGGGGATGGAGATGGGAAGGAAGTGATTCAGCATGAGGATTTGAGTGCACTGAAGCTTTCTGAATTGAGGGCACTTGCGAAGGCCCGTGGCCTAAAAAGATTTTCAAAAATGAAGAAGGGTGAACTATTGGAATTTCTAGGTTGAAGGCTTGAAGCTGATTCTGATCTCAGGTTAGCCAAAAGAGCAAAAAAAGAAAATACTCTTTACCAGGCTGGCGAATTGGCAATTATTGTTAATGAAACACTTCCAAGTTCCAGCAGTTTTGGTTCCTTCTTCATTTCTGTAGTTTTTTAGCTTATGAGAGAAAGTCTGTCGGGGAAGGTACGATTTACTCTCATGGTCTCATGGACTGTGAATTTTAGAAACGCAGCAAATCTCACACGAGCTTCAGCACCCCTTAAATACTAGTTTTATGGGGATGTTTGTTACATTTTAGAAATTTATGAGGGTGTTTGTTACATTTTACTGTTTATGCGTTAATTTAAATTGGGTCATGCTTCGTCCGAGAGAAATCTGCATCTACCTTTTCTATATTTCTTTTCCGACATCTAGCTGTGCGTAGCATGTCTTGTTCCCAAATTTGTTGCTTCTTAACTTATACGTCCCGATTTCTGATTAATTTATAATTATGGGGCTAAAATGTACTTTATTCTTTCCTTTATTTGAGTTGCACCATTTGACTTTGCTTAGCAAGCCTTCTGGGTGAGGTTGTTACATCAAGGAAACCTGCAGGTGGATTTTGACAAATAAGGCTCTTCGTCTATTGGCCGTACGAGGACGAGACAAGTGCAATCTCAACAACTCCGTCTACTAAGATCTGCTTTAAAAATAAGTACTTTTTCTCCAACAAAAATTTGGGTAATAATTGAACTGAAGCATTTAAGTATTTTTTTTGTCCAAAAAAAGCTTTTTAAGTATTAGGCTTGACTGTCATTGGTATGCATTTGTAAAAAGCATTGCAATTATTTTTATAAAAGAAGCTCATGCTACAACAGTTACCTTGCCGATAAACACGACGGCCTGAATAATCTACCCGTACCTTAAAATCGATTGTTTCTTCTCTCTCACCGTTCTCTGTGCTTCCAACAGTAAAGTATATTGAGCCCTTTTATGTCAGCATCATTATCAAGTTTCAGACATTCTGATAAGTTGAGAAGAGATGCATTCATCTTTTCTTCTGATGGAGCCCTGTGAATTGCAGCCAACAGTTTTGCCAGATCAGTCTCTCTGCTCATTTGAAGGATAAACAAACAAGTATTTATAGTTGAAGAGTTGAAGCTATTATCAAGATCAACCAGTTGAAGCTATTATCAAGATCAACCTCTTTTCTCACCCTTTTGCATCTCCTTCTCCTCGTATTTTTTCTTCGATACTCTTTATTTTCTTTTTCAGGTTCTGGTTTCTTCATTGGTATTAGAGCAATCATCGGTTCTGAATGGTGTAGTAGGTTATAAATTCAGACGAGGGAGCTCGAAGATCATGTTAAAGCAGACATCAAGCGTCATTTCTCTCATGTAGAGTCTCAATTAGAAGGCGTACAAGAGATGAGAATGCAGATAACTGGGCTCCAAGAATTGATGAGGCGGATGGCATTGCAGTTGGTTGATTTACAAAAGCAAGGATAATACCAATCGAAGTTTGATAATCTAATGTGCGAGTTCGATTTACCTGAGGCTAAGTAGGTCGGTTGTTTTATTAGGGGTTGAAATCTAAATGGGTTGCTAGAGTGAAATTGTTACATCCACGATTGTTATTAAAAGCCATCAAATTAGGTTTGATTGCAGGGGTCCAATTCAAACTCAATTCACGATATGTATCAAGCTATTTCACTGTAAAAGTTTTCTCCCCTGATTTTAAAGGGTGGTTGCTTACACCCACCTCCCTAGAAGGTAGTAGTAATGCTTTAATTCCTTTTTAAATTGCAAGGGAGCCCTTGGCAGAAGCAACTTTACTTGGACACAAACTAAGGAATTACTGTCATCATACAGTTCCCTCCATTAACGTTGGTGACCACTAGAAACACATACACAAGAAGAAAAAAAAATCTTTAAGGAAAATAGGTATTGTATCGAATCATTCATTTCCCATTGCTTCCTCTCTCGATCCTGGGTTATGTTTTGCTGTGATCACATCTTTTTTTCTTATCTACTCACTCATCTGTCAAACTTCTCACTGTGTTCTTAGTTAAATTGTCTCGAAGCCCAACAACACCCCTTGAACACTATTTTTATAGGGTTGTTTGTTGCTTTTTATAAACTTGTGAGGGTGTCTATCACGTTTTACTGTTTATGCATTTGGAACACCAAATTAGTATAGCAGGGTTATCTTCTTTCCTGGGAAATCCATCGCACATGCTTGATTCATGTTCATACATATTAATCTAGCAGTGACGTTGGAGTGAGCTTCTTGTTAGCCCAACTCAAATTTAAGTTGTCTCAAACTCTAAACAGAGAGAAAGTGCGCGCGCGCTCGTATGTAGTTATTTATATTCAAGTGTTATTGAGTAAGATTTAAATATTTATCGGATTGAAAAATTAGCCCCCTTAACGACGTTTTTTGTCCTCTAATATGAATCCACGTAAGACTGGAAGAGAATGAAAATTTGTAATATGAACTTACTCGGACGCCTCTCATTATGACACCGGTGTTTGTTAATATTTTTTATTGTATATATAGGAAGTAGGGTTGCACACAAAAAATGACCTGCTTACCCAACTCATTCTTGGTCTCACCCAAGATCAAACCCGATCCGAAAAAATGGACCAGGTGAGAAGTCAAACAGGATCGAATTCAACTCAACTACTAGGTTGGATTGGACATCAAATTAGCTTATAAGATCACATAATCTAACCGATCCGAAGGTCACAGGTTGCAACCTTAACCCTTTGATGTCCATACTTGTGCTCTTAGTACATCCCAAGTCGTGACTTATATATCTTAAATCGTGACCTGATACCTTATTTTTTTAAGTTTATGTCTTCATTCAATTTGATGGATCAGTCCAATCTAACCTTAGTCTCAGGCTGGACCAGTTCTAGGACAACAGAGGCCAACATAGTCCTACTTTAAGACTGGACTCCTGGCTAAACACAAACCTGGTTCAACCCGATTTTTGTGCAGGCCAGTTGACTCTTCAAAGAAATTATGAACCTAATTCAAGTGTTGATGGGGACCTTTAGCCAAAGGTCATGATGGCTTGGTGTGTTATTCAACATCCAACGACATTGCTCATCTCACACTCAATGATCTCAATGATATCCATTGAACTTCACCTACAAGACGAAAAATATGCACTGCACTGTGACGGGACAGATTTGAATTTTCTCTACATTCATGTTTTTTTAAAAAAAAATTGTTGACTCAATTTAGAAAATGAAAATGCAGTAATGTCACAATTGGATTAGAGTTGGAGTGAGGAAGGTGTATTCTGCGCATTATTCATGTGGTGCAGATTGCAGAATATATCCAAACAGATAAGGATCAGTAATATCGGAAATGCTATTTCCTGTCTTAAATATAAAATATAGCCTGTAATACACTGCATATTAAATATTATATGTATGATAAAAAATAGTATCTATGGTATTCATAATCTCATAGTAACTACTATCTATGATATGTTTAATATTTTATACAAACAATAATCCCAAAATGAGTATGAACACCTACCTTAAACTGGTGTATTGATGTCTCACACCCAGCCTGTCTATAGCTCCTCGAAGGCTTTCAACGCCTTCATCCATAGGTGGATCTAGGTAGTAACAACTTCCAGAAAATTAGGTATATATTAGTTATATGTTATTTATTTTGTACCGACTCATTTGTTAATTTTGAACCCACTAAATTTTTACTCAAAATCTTCTCAAAACATATTAAGAATATGTCTCACTTATGTTAAACCCATTTATCTTGAATCCTAGGAATCAGGGATCTCGGTCCGCCACTGCCTTCATCCGATCCATTGTAAGAATATCGGCTGGCTGGCATCATGATCTAACAAGCGAACGACATATGATATTCTGGTCTATAGTTTCTCTCCGATGAAATGTTTATCAACTTTGGCATACTTCAATATTTGATCATACTGATGAACTGGGTTTTGTGCAGTCCCAATTTCGACCATCTTAAAGTAAACAAAGTTCTATGTCAATCCCAAGTTGTCTACAACTCTTTTTCAATCTGGAGCTTTTTATACATTTAGTATGACATGTAACCTTTTCAAAAAAGAGATATCTAAGGGACCTTGGTGATATGGAACCATGCATGAGTTCATTTTTCATCTTATCAATCTCTCTGTGTTTGTTAAATGGCGTCATGTGGATATAAATGTCTCAATCGATTATTTATAGAGTGAAACTAATTTGATGACCAACCCATTCCCAAAGTTAGCCAACGAATCATGGGGTGTCATGAATAGATGGGAATTTTGTTTTATGCGCAAATTGAAATTTCATAGTTTTAAATTGGAGTAGGATATTATTAAATTGGAGTCGTCTCTTTCACCCCCATATTTTAATTATTTTGCATTATTCGGATAAAATTTTAACAAATTAAAATAGTTAATTTGCTTTATATTTTCAATAAAAATCTTGAAATTTAAACCATTCAAATTTAAGTAGAAATAGCCGTAAATAACTGAAATAGATAAATTATATTATTCCCTTGCTCAAGTTCACATGGGTGATGAGACCCTTTTGAAGTAAATCAACTCTCTTTCCAACTGTTTTATAACTAATCATGAGAACTCTACAGCATATATGCATAATTAATTTATAAAGAACAAATAAAATGTTGAACTTTGACTCATCTGTAACTCAAACTATACAATTGAAAGCAAGTTACAATTCATCCTCCATGATTTTAAAAGCAACATCATGCATAACGAGAATCGGAACTAAGTCATAAAATCGTTTAAATTATATGAATTGAGTTTTATCCTCACTTACATGAAAGCGTTTTTTAAAATTTATTTTTAATGGTTGTAAGTCACCCCTAAATACAAGAGTTAAAAAACTACGGAGTGCATGCAGTCAATCAAAATGTGAAAACTACATTACAATCAGGTCAAGGAGTAAGAGATGAACATCTCTACTTTAAATTAAAGCGTGATGATAAACCGTGTCTATGGTATGAGCCGTTCAAATTATGAGTGGGCAGTGTTCAAATAAATTTACCTGTCTAGCTCAGCGTTTGTACGGTTCAAACGTACGTTCAACAATATTTTTTTGTAAAATGAGATAATCTCCTTCACATATTGATCTCGACTTTTGTAAAAATATTTATTTACCACGTTTCTAAATGGCTCATTAGTGTTATCTGGCATTTAAAAGTGATTTAAGGCTAAGGATGTGTAAAGTGGGGGCATTATCCATCGTCATAAAGCAGGTGGAGCCAAATATTTAAATTATTTTTTGGCCTAACGACAACAAAACAAAAGTGGATTCCTAATCATTCATTAACGTTGTGGTTGGGATTAGGTAGTGGAGACCAAAAACAGCGTTGTCCATGGATAACCATGTGTCTGTTCGACTCAACATTTATAGGGTTTAAATGCACATTCAACAGTATTCTTTTCTGTAAAATGAGATAATTTCCTTCATGTATTTATCTCGATTTACGTAAAAATACTCCTCTACTATGTTCTTAAACGGATCCAATATATATATATATATATATGCGCTCGGAAATACTTCATGTGAAGATTCAAAATGACATACCACGCATGCTATTTAATTGATGATGTATATATTTATATAACTTCTTCATTATATGTATTCCTCATAAAATTAAATACTATAATCAAATATTTTTTTGTGAAATTGAATGTTTCAAAATGAAAAGTTTTTTTAATGGAAAGGCTAAGAGAATGAAATATTCATGCGACTTTTTTCTTATTTTTTTGAAATTATTTTATCTTTCATTACACGAAAAGGATTTTTTAAAAAAAACCTGAATTACGAACATTAAAAGATTGAATATGCTGAAAAACATTAACTTTACAAATGCAAATGGGGGCAGATTCCAAAGCCTAGAGATGCTGCTAATTATTAATTAAACTTTTGGAAAATAGCTTTTACAGATTTCAAGACAAAACCTATGTTTTGAAAAGTGATTTATGTTTGGGAAGTTATTAGCTTTTACGGATTTCAAGGTAAAAAAGTTTGTAGGAAAGAGAAAGAATGAAAAGTAAGAAATAGGAAAGAGAAGAAAGAAAAAGTAGGAGAGAGGAAAGAGAAAGAAAGAAAATGTAAGAAAAAAGAAAGAGAAAGAAGGAAAAAAATAGGAAAGAGAAAAAAGTAAGAAAAAAAGAAAAAGTATGAAAGAGAGAACATAAGTTTCAAACCAAGGTTTTATATTCAAAATAACTTTTCTGAAATTTTTTTGTGCTAGGACAAAACCTAGATTTTGGGGTAAAACCTAGATTTTGAGGTAAAACCTAGGTTTTGAAACCAAACCTAAATTTCAGGAAGAGAATGCAAACAAGTCCTAACTATTTACTGAATTAACAATGCTAACATAGCAAAATTAAGGGGCTAACGGTAATAAAGGATTTGATTAAAAAACACAAGTATTAAAATTAACAATTGAGGCACAGGTACGTGTAAAATGGTTTTTCCAAGACAAACATGCACATCCTCCTATAAATTTAAATTTCTTAACTTTGTCTTTAGACGGAGGGTTTGGATTAACTTTTAAAGATTGATTTTAGACAATTAAATGTAAGTATATGAACGGAGTTTTATCCAAACATTCATAATACTGAAGAATTTCTCAAAAATAGCACAGTAAATAGAAGAAAAATGTAGTCACTTTTTTTAAGCAAAGAAAATCTGACTACGTTGGCAGTTATTTTATTTAATTTCATTTTTCACCTGCAAAGAAACTAACTTACCACTGACGAATCAGACGAAATAAAAAAAACTCATTCATTTGTGTATTAAATAATGAAAGACATTATACTCATAAAAAAAAATAGATAACTTCTCATATTTTTTTATTTTTGATATTGGATACAATATCAAAGGAGGACCCAACTTTGTCGAAGGAAGTGAAGCAGATCTCAGTACAAGCGAGGTAGTTGAGATCTGCCCTTGCCTCACTCTTATACGGCCAATAAAAATTTTCCCAGTCACACCCCTCTCCATCATATTTAGTTCCCTTTCTTCCAAATTAACCTTTGGATTGGGATCTTTCATTCTGGTCTTTATGCTCTGACTCTTGTGTTTGAAGCTGACTATTCATCCGCCTGCAGCTTCAAATTCAATATCACCAGTATTATACTAATATATATATTCTCGCCACTCAACTCAACTCCCAAAATAAAATAACAATACAAGGTTTTCAATGTCCACAAATAGATATCTCAACTGAAAACGACAACAAATCACCATTCTTCTTTTCTTTCGCTTATGGAGAAAGGGTATAGTATCTTGGGATTTTTTTTCCTCTTTTACCCGTGGGAAAAGCCTTTTTGGGTTTATTCGTATCATTTCTATCACGTCGCTTCCTCAGTTCCTCTTCATCTAATGAAGATGAGGTCTTGCTGGATCCTGCGTTATATTTTGCTGTAATCTAACCCAGACACATCTTTTTCTTATCTACTCACCCATCTGTGGAACTCCTCATTGTGTTCTTAATTAAATTTTGCCACGAAGCCCAACAAATCTGCCACCATATAAGATTAAGGTCCCACCACTTTTACCCTTTCTCTGGATTTTAGAATTTCTTGAAAAATTTAATCGAGTTGTCTTGGACCCCTCCCCTTCCTTCACTCTTTGCAGGCTACTTTATTCGGAATACAGGCAACAAGGACTTCAGTGTCGATTAAATTCTTAAATTTCTGGGAAAACTTCCATTACCCATGGTCTGAAGTCGAGCGAGATCTGTTTAACTGTCGCTTTCGAGTTTTAGAACCATGCATATTGCTGCAGGTACGTTGTCATTCTAATCTTTGGCTTTATCTTCATCTTCTATTACACAATGTATGTTTCTGGTCTCTAAGGGGCTTTCTCAGGTGCTACGTTCGGGTTTTTTATTTATTGGAAACCAATTAAATCGTATATATATGTCATGAAAAGAAATTTGAACTTTGGGAGGGCTCTGGGGTTTGTGTGGATCAATGAAGGTGTGATAAACTTGTGAAATGTTCGAAGAAATTTCCCTTTTCAAGTGGGTAATTTTTAGTTGTGTTGACAAGGCTCTTCATGATTAATTTTACTGGATTTCGTTTACCGTTCAGAATAAACAAATGAATAAATGGAAGTACTATGTGTTTATTTGCTCCAAGAAGAGCTTTGGAAAAGTCGAGAAGAAAGTTTAAATTGGCGAAATTTAATAAATATGGTTCCTGGAAAAGTTATGACTGAGTTAGATAGTTAAATTAGGTTCATTTGAGAGGTCACTGGTGTCTGTCCCGAATATTTTTTTAACTTAAACCCGCAAACCGGGAGTTCTTTCTCCTTCAAATGACTAACATGCAGGCATCATTTTCATAGGGTAGCCTAATGTCAGTTAATGCATTTGACCCTTTCAGTGAATCTTCACCATATATCTGTAAATATATGCTTTATCCGTTTTACCTAAGTTGATGCCGTCTGCCTTGAGCTTTTACTTTCTTCTTCCGTTCTGCTTTCCCCCATTTCTGTCGGCCTTATTCGTACCTTCCCCGCTCATCTTCTGTAATTCAAAATTGGATAGTGCTTAAGGACAAGATATGTTTTTTTCATGAAGAGAAAGCGTCGTATAGAAGTTAGAACATGTCTCTGTAATGGATTATTTCTTACTATTCCATGCTATACTGAATATAGGAATAAATATGGGAGTACCTTCACATCTGTTTTATTACGCATTACATCACAGAAATGCTTGCTTCAAATCCTTTTATTGCTCATGATATTAATTTTTTCTATTTTACCAAACCAGGTCAAACAAATACAACTTCTGTAAAATGTCTTGTCAACAGCATTTCTCGATTCATTCATCTGGTTTCTTGCCAAACAATGAAACCTACACCATTTCAGAAGAACTATAATCATATGATTGGTGTGTTAAAGCGTTTGAAACTGGTGCTTGATGATGTTATAGATTTCAAAACTTACTTGGATGAAAATTTATGTAAAGAGTGTGAAGAATTGGATATGGCGGTTAATGAAGCTCGAGAGTTCTTGGAAAATTGGAGCCTGAGGAGAAGCAAGATTCTAAGCGTGAGTAGCTTTTTGATATGCTGGCTTGTCTAAGATTATAGGCCTCTTAGTTGGCATTTGAAAATCAAAACAGGCTATGGATTGCCAATGCTCTCTCCCTCCTCTTGTATTCAGCTAAGGTTGGTAGTTATCATTCATTTATTTGATTGGATGATTGTGTTTCAGGTCCTGCGAAGTGGCTCATTGTTGATGAAAATACAGATATCCTCAGTTGAAGTTTGTCACTTGATATTTAGATCCCTAAAGTCGCCTCCCCCTACTTCGGTTTTGGCTAGTCTTGAGGTATGTCATTAGTTGAGACTGACCTCTACTATCTATGACGTAAGATGATCTCTGTTGACTTTCTTCCTCCTCCTGGTTATTACTCTTGTTCCGCTACATTACTACTCCCCTAACTGAAATACTAAAATGCTGAAAGGAAAAAAAAAATCCCATATTTGACAGCAAAAGCTATCTTCATTTTCATCTGTAGCTAGTTGATTCATACGAGTATGAGACTAAAAGCTACCTATTTTTTAAGAACTATTTGCAGGAACTTAGGTGTTTGAAGAAGGAACCAGCGACAGGCTATATAGAAGAGGCATTGACAAATCGAAGGGAAAATACTGAACCTCACAATGAAAATTTAAAGAAAATCATTGCGTTACTTGGATTGATGGCAAACCTGGAACTCATGAAAGAAAGCATTGCTGTGGAAAGGGAAAGACTAAGTGCTGATGTCAAGAAAATGAAAGCGGAATTAGATGAAATTAATACAATTGTGGGTCTTGTCTGCAGTTTACGTGATTATGTCATTAAATTTGAGCGCTTTGAAGTCAAAAGTGGCATCCCAATTCCTTCGTACTTTATCTGTCCTTTATCATTGGAACTCATGGAGGATCCTGTTATTGTGGCTTCAGGTCAGACATATGATAGGATGTCCATCCAAACATGGCTTGATCACGGGCTGACTGTTTGTCCCAAGACACATCAGAGACTTGCTCATACAAACCTCATTCCTAATTATACTGTCAAGGCTATGGTAGCAAATTGGTGTGAGGAAAATAATGTCAAACTTCCTAGTAACTCTCAATCCAATAATATGAAAACCCCCTCAGACCATCTACTGCCCCAAGATTTAGCTCGTTCATGTAGTTTTGGGTCTGTACATAGTAGCAATTCCACATCAAGATCATCTCTTCAAAATGGAAATGCACTTGAGAATAAAAAAGGTGATATCTCTTCCAGATTAAGTGGAGAATCCAATGGATGCCAGAGAATAGAAATGGAAAAATTTGAGCAACAATCTCCTGCTCCTTCCTATATTTATAGTAGAAGTGAATCATTCTCAAGCTCCATTTCTAGTGCTGACTGTGCACATCCTGTTTCAAAAGAAGCATCAGAGATATTTAATAAGCAAGAAAATGTAAAGGAGCTGTCTGGAGAAATCGCCAAGGGACCTGCTGCTCCTGCAAATAATGAATCAGGGTCTACTCCTTGGTTATCAGGAAAGCAATTTCAAGGCCCAAGATCAAAATTAGAAGAAACAGAAATTATAAATAATAATAGCAACAGCCAGTCAAAAGTGTATTCTCTTGCCTGCAATTCAGGATATGATGAGTTGACAACTACATCATATGTCAATACGTTGATTGAAGATCTTCATAGTCAATCCAATGAAGTGCAGACTAAGGCTGCAGAAGAATTGAGGCTTCTTTCAAAGCACAATGTGGAAAACCGTATCATGATAGGGAAGTGTGGTGCTATCACACCTTTAGTTTCACTACTGTATTCAGAAGTGAAGATAACACAAGAGCATGCTGTGACAGCTTTGCTGAATTTGTCCATTAGTGAAGATAACAAGGCCATGATTGTGGAAGCTGGAGCGATTGAGCCACTCATCCATGTTCTAAAAACAGGAAATGATGGGGCTAAGGAGAATTCTGCAGCAGCTTTATTTAGCCTTTCTGTAATAGAACGCTGTAAGGCGACAATTGGCCAATCTGGAGCAGTCAAAGCTTTGGTTGATCTCCTTGGCTCAGGGACTCTTAGAGGAAAGAAGGATGCTGCTACTGCTTTATTTAACCTATCAATATGTCATGAGAATAAAGCTCGTATTGTTCAAGCTGGAGCCGTTAAGCATCTGGTTCAGTTAATGAACCCTGCTGCTGGAATGGTTGACAAGGCTGTTGCTCTTCTGGCAAACCTGTCAACGATTGCAGAGGGGCGATTAGCAATTGCAAGGGAGGGGGCCATCCCCTTACTAGTTGAGTTTGTTGATTCTGGTTCCCAAAGGGGAAAGGAAAATGCTGCATCCATTCTCTTGCAACTATGCCTTCATAATACGAAGTTTTGCACCCTGGTTCTGCAAGAAGGAGCAGTGCCTCCCTTGGTTGCATTATCTCAATCCGGCACACCAAGAGCAAAGGAAAAGGTTTGGAGCTCATCATCTGCTGTGTCTATCATCATTTCGATGTTGAACTTTCTGATTGTTTTTAGACTGTAAACAAGTCATTTTCCTGCATTTAGAGAAAGCTTTTGTTCTTGTCCCTCAGGGTAAAAGTAGAGTGGTGAAAGCTTGGGAGCCAATCAAAATTAAATACCTTATTAGTTGATATCAAGGGCTAGAATCTACCATTCAAATAAACTCTTTAGTGCATTTTACCTGAAATTAATGTGGATGAAAGGCAAGGTTTAAGAACATGGAAAATTTTGGTAACACAAAAATGGATATGGCTTGTCGTAGCATGCGTGACTCACGTCATAAGTATGATTTAAAAGTATAGTAATAGCTTATGTGTTCTATGTATGCATGCAGGCACAACAATTGCTAAGCCATTTTCGTTATCAACGGGAAGGAGCAACTGGGAAGGGAAAAGCAGAAGCTTGAGGACAGACAATTTTGGTTATTTCACTGCCCTTTTTTCTTGCCTTGCTAAATTGTGATCATCATCTCTCTCCCTCTTCCATTGCTGTCATTCAAGTTAGGGGTCGTCCTTTCCTTATTTGTGTCATACTGGGTGGCTTGTCATGGGTTATCAATTTTAAACTGGGATTAGATTAATGATGCCAAGCTCCCTCATTTGCCCCTTTTCCAACTTTCGTGGCCTTTTCATGGTTTTTTCTTGGACCAATTTTCATGGTTTTTTTTAATATTTTCGAATGGAAGTGGGAATTTTTAGATGGAGGTAGGCTCTGTTGCACTTATTTCCCTAAGGTGTAGCCTGTGAAGACGTAACTTGAATGTTATGGAATTTGAGTCGCAAGTTGTAATGCTGTCCGCTGCCTGTGTTGTAGATATTTGTATATATGTTATAGATTCTAGTGACATTCTATAGATTACTTTTTTTTTTCCATTCTGCTGATCTGAACATGAGACTTCTGTTTTGTTATTTATTTATTCCATTCCATCGTTCATCTGGTCATTCATTTTTTTAATATGTATAAATTGACTATTCTCTGACTTGAATATTTAGCACAAGAGCTTCGAGTCTGATAAAATTTGTTAGTTTAAGTTCACCATTCATCTTTGGATTATTGGATATATGGGATTTAAGATTGGATGATTTGGATCCTTTGTTGTTCACTTGGAACAATAGATTTGGGGTGTCCAAGTGATTCTTTTAACCTTGCCTTCGTTTGTTTATTTTTTTAATTTTAACGAGCAAAAAATAGAGCATACTTATTCTAGATTTTTGTAAAGAAAAAAAGTCATTGATAAAAGTAGAGTCGCGCATTGTTTGGTTTAAAATATTATGAAAATAATAAAATTATGAATGATTCAAATCCTATGCAGATAAATTAGACTTTCTTTTAGGACCAACATTGGACCATGTGGTTGACTCGATGCATTCCATTTTACTATGATTTTGGCTGCGAGATTCCCTCTTTTAATGTTTAGATACCTTTGATGTCAAAATCTCTTGCTAAACATGGAAGGTGGGAGAGATATAAAGGTGGCTTTGGCATTTTGACTTTGGAGTATGTACTGTCATGTGTTGGCTCAAGTTCAACGTCTGATTCAGATTATATAACTTCTCATTGGAAGTCTTTTTCTTGAGCTTATCTGCCATTTGACTTCTAATCTAGGACTTTTCAGTCTGGAAAGAACAAGGACACGCATTGGGGTCCAGTCTGGTTTTCATTAATTAGAATTTTAGAAATTTCATTTATTTAATTGCAGCTTAAGTTTTGACCTTTTTCAAGAAAATCAAACAAGTGTAGGCTTTACATGAATAGCTTTAACAAGTGGAGCTTGAAACTTTCCACTTCTCTCTCTTTCTCTCTCTGTTTATTCGCAGTTCGCATCTCTGGACTTTAAAAATACAACACGATTCCTCACATGCATTAAAGATTGTTTCAATAAATATTTTATTATATTTAAATGTTAATGAATATTTTTATATAATAATTTTCTAACGAATGCTAATTCTGACTGTATCTCATGCGACCAATATTGGAGACAATCTTGTTAAGGATAATACACTAAGGGCTTGTTTGGAAGCTATTTTGAAAATAGCTTTTACAGATTCTGAGATAAAACCTAGGTTTTGGAGAATAGATTTTGGAAAATAGCTTTTACAGATTCCGAGGCAAAACGTAGGTTTTGAAAAGTGATTTATGTTTGGGAAGTTATTAGCTTTTACAGATTCCGAGGCAAAAAAGTAGGTATGAAAGAGGAAAGAGAAAGAATGAAAAGTAGGAAAAAGGAAAGAGAAAGAAAGAAAAAGTAGGAAAGATGAAAGATAAAGAAGGAAAAAAGTATGAAAGAGGAAAGAGGAAAAAATAGGAAAGATAAAACTTAGGTTTCAAAACCTAGATTTCAAACCGAGCTTTTGTAAGCAAAATAGTTTTTCAAAAAAATTTTTATACTTGAACAAAACCTAGATTTTTGGTTAAAACCTAGGTTTTGAAATCAAAACTAGGTTTCAGGAAGTAAACAAACCCTAAATGAATGTATATTTCTTAAAAGCGATTCTAATCTTGATTCGCTATACCACGAGAGATGGTAATTTGGGCTGGAGCCATCCATTTCAGGTATTGGTTTTCACTTTTGAGGATGATAAAATAGAGGGCCAGCCTGGTATAGAATAGATTTGGGTCAGTAGGATCTTGAGGCCCAAATAATGGCCCAGTTCTAAGAGTATCAGCTATTAGATGGAAGAAAAGGGGCTGGTAAAGTTGACATGTAGTTAGGCCCAGGGAAAATAACTTCAAAGCAAAAAAAAATATACAGAGGGATATTTTACTTTATTATTTACAACTTGCATAAATATAGATTAAAGAATTACACAAACGATGTTTGTCAAAATTATAATTTATTTTAAAATTATCACAAACTTTCATTGAAAATTAAAAAATATGTAATTTTAATAATATTCTATATTTTCTATGATTCATAATATATCTGAACAAAGGCATATGTCTAGAAATAAAATGAAATTCTATGCAATTAAGGAAGTTTGTACAATTTGTTTTCATCTTAGAAAAATATATGTAAGTTTTAAAAATAATAAATCCATATAATGTAATGAAATTTAAAAAAAAATCAGATAAGCAATTATAGTTGTTTATGCTAATAACTCCTACATATTTGGTAGAAAACTGAATAACTTATTAGTTGTAGATTACGTTTAGGGATATGGTAATTCCCTCCCACTTTCTTAATTTTAAAATTTTCTTTGTGTTTAACCAAAATGATTTAATGATATAAATGGATAAACATCAATAGTAATGATTAAATATTAATAATTAAATGAAATATAGATGATACAATTTTTTAAGTATATATTGATGATCTGATGTTAATTTTAGGACATTGTTATATGGGTGAGGGTGGTTTTAATTTAGTTTTTAAAATTTTGAATGGGTTAGTTTGGCATTCTATTTGGAAAAGTCAAAAACTCGTTCAACAGTATTTTTCGTAAAACGAGATAATTTTCTCCACATATTTGCCTCAACTTACATAAAAACAATTCTCCACCGCGTTCCCAAACGGGTTCAATATATGAGAGAATATAGAAGGTTTAATAAAGGACAAATTAGTATTTTTTAAAAAACTTATATTTCAATTTTCGATCTTTCAAAATAAATGCAAAGGTTAATGTGCAATTCTAAAAAAAAAAGTTGTGTCAGGAGCGTCTAGCACTATAAAATTTTTATTGATGCAAAAATATACATAATGTTGTAAAAGTGGTGCAAATTTAGTATAACTGTTAATCAACCTACTTTTGTTAAGTGGATCCCACTTCCTTAGTACAAAACCTTAAATAGACCAAGGTCTACCTCTCAATACTCGTAGAAAATCCTCTTTGCATCTGAATTTGAATACATATGCATTCCTCTCCACATCGATAATCTCTAGATCTTCATTTCTCAACAAGTTCCAACCCTTCCTGATCATCTGGATCGTTGCTTATCTGTCTAGATTTCTGTTCATTATCATATTTCATACTATAGTGCTCTGCCCTGTACTATTCGTTGTATATTAGTCTTCCATACCAGAGTAGCCTTTAATTCACCTTTCTATCTTCGATTGATGTTCGACTTATCCTTCATGTCGTTCCCGATCTCCATCCTTATCAAGAGATACTCCAACCTCAAATACTCTCGCACAGCCACACCGTTGCAGTGTACACCAGTGTAGCCCACTCTTTTTCTCCACCTCAAAGGGGAGAGAATATAGCTCTCACAAAGGAGAGAAAATCATATTAACTTCAATAGCTCTCACAGAGGAGAGAAAATCATATTAACTTCAAGTGAACCATAATTTTGTAAACTACTTCTCAATCTTTATTTTGTAGCGATTATACCCTCTCCTTGTTAATGCCACAACCAATCACGACTCAATAATACCCAATGCTGGTCTAACGGTATCTAAATTCAATGATGAAATCATGTAGAGCAATGACAACTTCTGTATTAAAAGCATATAAAGTGTCACTGGGTGATTAATTCTCTAAACATGCAAGTATGGGCTATTTTCTCTAATCAAAAGTGACATCACGGAGGAGACTGAACAGTGAATAAATTTCATTATTATCATTATTATTATTTATAATCACTTATTTGTAACAAAGTGAATAAGAAAAAAATTACTGTTTTTAAAGAAGGATTAAAAAAACTACTAGCTCGAGAGCTGAACATCTCCGTGGTCATTGACTCTATTTGTTGAAAAGTAATATTATCAATCAAATTGCCTTATAAATGCTTACTGTTTATCTATAGGCTACTTCCCAAGGCCCTTCCTGCAATTGACATCCTCAAGGACCATCACTAAAACATGCAAGGTCATGACCCCCATTGTTTTACCGACACAGATTAATTAAGACAGCTCATGATTCACAAGAAAGACAGTACGAAATTAGAATCCAGCTTAGAAAATTGACCTTTCCAGTTTATTAATGCTCCGGGGATTAACATGTCTACGTGGGTGGGATTGCTTCATCCATGTTCATGACATATTTTTATTCATTTAATTGTAATTTTTTCAACCCTTTTTGGTAATATAGCCAATTGGTACCACTCTAAATAGTAGCCGTAATTACTTGTTAGGCCATAATTGAATTAAAAGTCTGACCCAAAGATTCTCTACAGCGCATTATATATTTGGGTTTTGATATATGGAATTGTTTATCTATTTTCTCTTTTGATGTGAAAGGCACTTCCTGAATTGTCAAGTATGCTTGAAAGTTACATCTACATTTGAAATTTAAAAACACATTTTTTTAAGAAAACAAAACAATACAAGAAACCAAATTGATGCCACCAAATTTTAACATCAACGTAGGATGGTCCACGCACTAAAAACCTCGGAGGGTTTTGTTACGTAGGTCACAAATTTTTTACTAATAATGCTTTCTAAGTATGAATGAGATTGGCTAATTAATAATATAATGAAATATATATCTGTTATAACATAATTATCCCGATGCAACTATTTAATTTCTTTTAATTATTTTTTTTGTCCTTCACTCCGATCCCTTAATTATTTTAAAGAAATTTCATGAGTTTCTTGTTTTTGGGACATTCAAACTCGAATTTTATTAACAATTATGAAAATGAGGTGGCTCCACGTACGCGTAATTTGAAAGAACTCACCTCACCTATAATGACCTAAAGGTTGATTAATATTTTAATATTATTAATAAAAAATATGAAAGCCAATGAAAATTAGTTTATTTAATACGCAACCTGAAATTCATAAGAATGTGGGGTGTTTAAATCAATCCATGTGGTTAGATAATTAAATCGTGAAAAAATAAAAACCTAGCTAAATTAGTTATTTCATAAAGTGTTATTTTTATTAAAGTGCTCATTTTAATCATTTGTAGTAGTATTGTGATTTTACTCCCTTCATATAAAAAAAGTCATTTAATATGTGCATTTGATAGGAATGATTTAGAGAAAAAAAATAGATATAAGAGACAAAGTGTATTAAAGTTTTACATTTAGAGTCAACATGAACTCTTCCATACTAGCTTTTATATCCAATACCGTAGGGAGTATATTTTTAAGCGATGCTCCATCAGGTCTTAAATATAAAAACCCTATAAATTGAATTATAGACAGAATCTTAATTATATTTAGGATTGTGTGCAGTACCCTTTTGAATAAGTATTATACAAGTGTTTTTAAATTGTTTGGAGGTATGTTGACCTTTAAGATCACTGTTCAAAATCTTAGTCACATAATTAATGTCTGTATAATAATTACAAAAGAGGGGATGTGAGAAGGAGGAGACAATGTAAGATCCTAGGGGAAGATATGGTGAAGGAAGGGCCAACAAGAATATTAAACAAAAATTTCCCTATCCAGAATTCAATTATTCACTTTACCCCACACCCATATATATATATATGTCCTCTCTTTCTAAGTATATTAAAGCACTTATGTATTAATGTAAGGTCTGAGAAGATTAAAAACAACCAATTAATTTACATTAAAGCAAGTAGCTAGTGAGCCAGATAAAAGAACGTTGTAACATAAGGTGGCAAGTGGCCGGTAACAGATGTTGGCCAAAAAAAAAAAAAAAGTGGCCGGTAACAGATACATAAAGGAACAGTAGTGGTAGTAGTATTAATTCATCTTTTGAATAGATCGGATTGGACAAATGGGTGTGTGTATATATAGAAGGGGTCAAATTTAATTCAGCACATTTTTAAATGATAAATTCAATTCCTTGTAAACTATCAAATTTTTTTTTTGGTATAAACCATCCGGTATCCTGGGTTCATTGCCCGCCCCAGACTAATCTGGACCCCCCGCGAGGAGACTTTACGGTGGTAGCGAGGTACCGATGGGACAATCTCTTTGAAGTTGCGTTAATTATCGCGGCTGTCACTCCACAGGGTTCGAACCCTCACCCTGAGAAATGATGGTAATAGCCCTTGTCAACTCTACCAAGCGCCCATTGGTAACTATCAAATTAAAGTCTCTTCATATATATCTGCAGAAAAGGCCCTTCTAATCTTTCTGTCCAATCCGGCAATATGAGGTCTCTTGTAATTTTATTTATAATTTGGTAATAAAAATATTTTAATGGTTTTCTAGGATAGGATGAACTGTCACACACACACACACACACTTTTTTTTCCATATCCCTGTGTTCGGCTGTTCAGTTGTTAATTTATTTTTTAGAGATTCACCTATGTGATATTAAACTATAAAATTCATAAATTGAGTGCGATTTTATTATAAAAACTAATGCCAAATGAATAAAAACTGTATTTACGATTTATTTCAATTTTATTTGTGATAAACTAATATTTCTTATATAAAAGAAATGTAAATCTGTCATCAACATAATTAGGAGGCATTTAGGTATAAATGGCAAGCAAAGCAAAAGTAATTAAGCTCTGCATGGTGGCCGAAAAAGAAAGCAAAAGTTATACTAATATTAGTATTTACTATATGAGTAAGAGCAAATTAAAACTTATGGATCTGAAGGCGTGGAAAGCTTCATATGCTTCTTTTTGACCAAGTTTCTGAATATGATTTGCTTTAGAATTTAATCCTATCTTAGTTGAGTTGATCGCATATTTTAATTTGATTTAACCCAATCTTAGCGATGAACTGCAACTGAAAATGAAATAATTCTTTTCTTTTTTTGAGCAAAATATGTTCTTGCCCGGCGGCCAAACAACCCATCAGATTCAGACGAATAATATATATATATATCTTTTGATTCCGAGGTTCGTACGTAATGTTAACGTATAAGTATATTAATTAATAATAATAATTAAGGGGAATCACGTAGCATTATGTGATTAAATTGAATAATTGAAATCCACTTATCAATTGGTTCCAGTTCAAAAAGATGATTAAGAAATGGGACCAAAGGGGAGACACCAAGAGAGAATCGAACCGATGACGACAACTGAGTATAGCGATTTGTCGAAAGCCTCCTCTTAGAACTTATTCTCACTTCCATTAATTTGGTTGGCCAATAAAATTTTCTATTAATTATTTGATCTCTTATCATCATTACCCCAAAACTTTTTAGTGATTACAGATATATATATATATATGTATATACCACCATCTAAGCTTAACTTCTTCACAGATAAGCCGTATTAGTTATTTCAATTTGCTAATTATTACATATACGTTTCGTATGGCTCTCCTTAATTAATATATAAATTAGTCTTAAATTAAGCATTTGTATAAGATGTTTGGGAGCTTAAGTATATACCTCGACACTTCTGAAAATAATTAATTTCAGTATTGAAAAATATCGATTTTGAAAAATAAATTAATGTCGCAGTTCAATAAACAGTGCAATGAATTGATTAAAAAAAACAGTGCAATGAACTGATAGGAAGAAAACAAACATGTCAACTCAACTGGAAGGAGATTTTACCGCGAGAACGAGAGAGAGTTTTAAAGCAAACATAGAAGGAGAAACCAAAAACAACATCAACAAAAAAAAAACAATGGAGTTGTTTGTTTTCATTTTCTATTTTATACAACTATTTTTAAAACCAATTTTTAAAAATAAAAAGGAAAGAAATCTGTTTGAATAATTGTTTAAAAAAACAGCCCCACATTTCATTTCATTCCACTAACAAATAATATTGCGCATTAAACGCACTAAACAAGCGGCAGATGAAAATGGTTTAAGCCTTAATTAAGATGTAAACATCAAAAAAATCATAATAAACCTGTGCTGGAAGGACAGCTACGGACTCTAAATCGGATTAATCAATTTTTTGAATGCTCTAAAACATCCAACTAATTAAATACTACTGAAGAAAACATTATTTGGTGTTAATTACAACCATAAAACATATCTCATGCAATTAAAAATACTAAAGAGGAGACATTACCACAAAAATACCATTTAGTGACGGAAAAAACCATCACTAAATAGTTATTTTTCATCAAAAAATTTTCATTTAACTATGAAAAATATTAATAACCCTCATTTTAAATGATATTTTTTTAGTAGTGAGAAGGTGGCGGTGAACTTATCCTCTTTAATGCACAAAATATCACACACACATGAACGATTTCACAACCCCCAATAACTGGTATTTACGTACCTGGATAAAACTACACATAATTTACAGTCACCAAACGTGTATATATATATATATATATGGGATCTTCCATAACAATCTCCCAAGCATAATCATTTAGCATTATTCAGATCGCTTCAATGTATGTATATCGGCATTCACCAACGGTTGGTTGGATCAAGTGGTAAGCGGCTTATTCCAGTTTAAGCAAGGCCTCGAGTTTGAGTCATTGTGTATGCAGTAACCACTGTTGGAAGACTCACCCACCATTTTCAGGTATGCAACGCAGGTTGGGTCCAGATTAGTCGGGGTGAAGTTTCAGAAACCGAGCGGAAAAAAAAATATGTATGTGGGCATTCGTTCACCGAATGAATATCTATCCAAAATTGATACAAAAAAAATCGAAATTAATGTCTCGTATATTCTCTGCAATAATGTTTAGACTGCTTCTATAAAAATATCTAATAGACTTCCATTATTAACCAAAATGTCCCTGCACTGAAGAATATATATCCAGTGTTTATCTTCTGATAATTAAATATGAATAATTGTTGGCTCTGAGCCATGTGCATACTTCAATTTTCTGCTTTCGTTACTATTCGATCGACCTCCCAAGATTTATTTATAGTAAAATCTTCAGTTTTAATTTGTGCCAACCCGTCTTAACTAACAATAAACTTCCATCAGTACCATACAAACCCAAATACAAGATAGCATCCTACTTACAGTTATGTTCATCATCACACAGAATACACATAATAACCTTATTAGTCATAGAGGGGGAAGAACATATAATTAATGCAACATGGAGAGGGGACAACGTTAGTTATTTTGAGTTTAAAATTAAGATTAGCTCCGTGCATTTTGCTTACTTTACTTGCAACATAGATCCCTAAGGAAGGAATGTGATAGTAAAGAAGTCTTATAATATTTGGGCAATAAATCTTTTACCGAGCACATCACAACTATATTCGAGATACTATCATACATTTAATGTAAATAAATAATATATAAAATAATTAAGTTTCAGTTCATAACTGACAATAACAACAGATTTATGCTACTCATTAATTATTAAAACTTTTCGGTAATTGCATCGATTTGATTCTCCATTTTTGTCTGGCAGGCAAAATGCGGATTGAGTTTAATTTATTGAAAATGAAGAAGGGAAGGGGACAAAGAGGTGTCAGCTGATATTGAATTGGTTTGAAGGGTAAGAAAAGAAAGGGGAAAAGGAGGGAAAATAACAAGGAGGGTGAGGGAGAAAGGAAGTGTCATTCAAGACTACAGGGTCAATCAACAGAATAATGTTATCCCCTCTCTATGTTTACCCCTCCAAGGCTCCAACCTTTTCCCTGTCTCTATCTCCACCTACTGTATGTCCAAAACCCCTTTCTTTTTCCTTATTTCCCCAAAAAGCCCTAATCCTCTCCCCCCCCCCTCCCTCTGAACTCATGAACAGCTTCACACTCAGAAGAAAGAATACTAAGGGCCACTAAACAAGTGATACTTTTATAAGGAAAAAAAACCCCAATCCCCTGCCTACCTCAGAAATCAAAGCCCTACACTTCAAACAAAAACAAACCCAGCATCTATCACTCACGATCCCTCTTTGGAGCTTTTCTAGTATTATTCAATAATAACTACAACTGCAACACACCATAAACCAACAGACCACTCTCACTTCCCATCCATCTCCTGAACATTTTAATCTCCTTTTGCTTCACCATTTTCAGCTCTTCTCTCTCTTTCTTTTTTTCCTTTTTCCCCTTCATCCTTGCTACCTAGTTGGTTTCTTTAAAAGTTTAAACAGTAACTCGTAAAAAAAGGATCGGTTTTTTCTAAATAAAATAAATAAATTCTCAAACAACATCTATCCCTCCCTGCTCCACTGTTACCCAAATTATAAGAATATCGATGGATTCCCTGATATTTTAATCTCATCCAATCTCCATTCCTCGCTCTCACTCTCCTTCCAAGTCTGTCACTGTCTTGTTGGGAACCCTGGGTTATAAGTGTTCAACTTGAACCCAGGAGACACTCTATGCACACTCGTATACTAAGCGAAACATATCGCCTTGGATCTTCTTCGTCCCAGAACTCGCACTACAGAAAAAAAAGTTTAGGTTTCTTGCCCTGCCATGGATTCAATTCAAGAATTTATGGACACGTGTAACTCCGACAACACAGGCAGTCTTACCCACACCACCACCCCCACCACCGGAGGCGGTGGCGGAGGCTTAGCCGTCAGCTCCTCCTCTTCGGCTTCCCCCGCCACCACCAGCAGCCGCTACGAGAACCAGAAGCGTCGTGACTGGAACACCTTCGGTCAGTACCTCAAGAACCACCGACCCCCTCTGTCCCTCTCCAGGTGCAGCGGCGCTCACGTTCTTGAATTCCTTCGGTGTGCTACACGAAACCCTCTTTAACTCACACACTTCAAACTTAATTAGATACAACACAAAACACTTTGTTTTTTGTTCCCCTTTTGTTTGATTCATTTAGTATATATATGTGGTTGTTGTATTTGGTTTTGCAGGTACCTAGATCAGTTTGGAAAGACCAAAGTGCATACTCCGATCTGCCCCTTTTACGGCCACCCGAACCCTCCAGCGCCGTGTCCGTGCCCTCTCCGACAGGCATGGGGTAGCCTCGACGCTCTCATCGGTCGCCTGAGAGCAGCTTTTGAAGAGAACGGGGGGAAGCCAGAAGCCAACCCTTTCGGAGCTCGAGCCGTGAGATTGTACCTCCGTGAGGTTCGTGATCTGCAGTCGAAAGCAAGAGGGATTAGCTACGA